>VXBN01001589.1:15837-49575 GCA_013397395.1 Sinosuthora webbiana | reverse complement strand
GTGTGTGTGTGTGTGTGCACAGAACTTGAGTTTTCCTCCCTTCCCCCTGCTCTCAGCCACTTCTTGCACCTCATTCAAAAAAAACTTCAGATGAGCCTGAAAAGGGGCTGCAAATCAGGTTTGCAGACGTGCCTCC
This sequence comes from Sinosuthora webbiana, assembly GCA_013397395.1. Taxonomy (NCBI): domain Eukaryota; kingdom Metazoa; phylum Chordata; class Aves; order Passeriformes; family Sylviidae; genus Sinosuthora; species Sinosuthora webbiana. The sequence goes on along the minus strand of VXBN01001589.1, from coordinate 49,439 downwards.
CCGCACAGATTTTTTAGAGGGTTTTTTTTTTTTTTTTCCAATGAGGGAAAATGAAAAAGGCTCAATTTTTATTGTTCTCAGAGGAGGAGGAAAGGGCAGTGATTCTTCCCAAAAATGCATGACACAGTCGGTGTGGTGCTTCTGAATGTCTGGCCTGAGGTCAACAAATGTCACTTGCAGCTCGTGATCAACTCTGTATTTAAAAAACAAAAACAAAAACAAAAACAACAAAAAAAACAAGCAAACAATGCCCCCATCCCTAAAATAAAGGAGGAAAGACCTTGTAGTACCCACACTTCAACAACAGCCAAAAAAGAAAGTTCCTACTCTTTGGAAGTTCAATTCACATTTGAATTATGGCGGGTAAGTTCAATGGCCCTCAAAACTGAGAGGGATTAAAAGTGTCTCTTGAATTAAGCCTTGCTTTTAGAAAAGAAATGTTCCTTCAAAGAACAAAGGGGAGAGAGTCACACCTTAACAAGCCACACCAAGTCTGAACCAGCTTCTCCTGCAGAAATCCTGGCACAGGGGACCAGGAGGGGACGGACCATGGCTCCACACAGGGCAAGAAGCAGATTAAAGGCACATTTTATAAACACTGAAGTGGAAAACAAGTTTAGGGTTGGGAATTGTTCGCAGGTTAACTTTGAGACTGTGGGGTAGAGGAGAAACAGGGCAGATGCTCCAACCCACAGGGCGACGCTCAACTCCATGATTTGGCGTTTTTTGAAATTATAAACCCTGTAGTTTTTAATTAAAAAAAAAAAACTGTCGGGTTTATTTTATTAATATTATAAAATCCTGACTATTCAATTCTCAACTGAACACCTGGGTTTGTGGGCAGAGCCCAGACTGGTGAGGGCAGCAGGTTTGATGTCTCCTGTCCCAGGGCTCAGGGACCTGCAGCTTGTGCTGCTCCGCTGCTTTCTCTGCCCCGCTCTCCTGCAGCCTTTGGGAAGCGTGGAAAAGGAGCACCGTTTTGGCAGAAAAAGCAGGATTGCAAGAGCGCGGATAAGAATAGAGCTAATAAAGACACTCTCCAAGACGAAGAGAAAGATGAGACAAAGATCTACGTCAAGACCGCGGCTACGTCGACCCATTAATTAATTTCCAGCCACAGAGCAGGAATAACTCCCATTCCAGAGCAGGGATTCGCTCCCCTAGTGAAATAAAGCATATTTGCTGGGAGCCATTTGCTCAGAGGCTGCACAGAAAGCACACGTGGTCACTCCAGCCGAACACATCTCGCCTCGGACCAAGGGGAGCCGGGGGCACCCAGGGCCCCCCCAGCAGCTCCAAAGTGGCTCCATCAAAGCCTTTGTGGGATCAAACGCCCCCCAGGCTGCTCCTGGGGTGGCCCTGAAGGATGGAGCCGAGGGTGAGCACGTGCCTGCACAGCCCTGGCTGGAGTCACCGCCGGGATCGGGGGCTCCCAGCCAGCCGAATCGCCCCCAGCCCGCTCAGTGATTTGTGCCTTTCTATAATTGGCACGGCCCTCCTCCAAACAAAAAAAAAAAATAAAAAAAGCACCAGCACCACCACCACCACCAAGCCCTTTTTCCCAGCCCTCACCGACAAAAGGTAAAGACATTGGGGAAGGACGGCGTTCTCTTGTCACACGTTACCTTCTAAATCTCGGGTCTTCCTTTGTACTCTGACAGTAATTTCACATATAGACATGGCTGCCAAGCGAGGTTCGTTTGATGTTCTTTCCTGCCTTTGTAATGGAGTTTCCTTTTAAGCAGGAGGAGGCGGAGGGAGAGGGGATGACAGGGGCTTATAAATATGGAAAAGACACTTTTTGGCATAAAATTCGCGTCGCATTTAAAATATCCCGATGACTCTTTTCTTTTTTTTTTTTCCCCCGCCCGTGAAGCCGGCCACCTTTGGGATTGTCCACTTTGGAAAATCTGCTGCGTTAAAAAAAGAAGCACAGAAGGGAAAATCATCACGGCTGGAAAATATTCAAGACTTTGGGAAGTGTGAAAAAAATAGCAGCCCCCCCCAAAAAAAAAGAAAAAAAAATCCCCTACAGATCCTGGAGTGATGTCAGTGTTACCTCCTCTCCTCTGAAAGGCCACGCTGCCACTGAGGGACCCGTGACAGGTAAAGTCAGGAGAGCAGTGAGCGACCTGCTGCTCTCTGGAGTGACCAGACCTTGGAAAACTGCATTCCGTAGGAGAAAGGCCAAAATACCCATCCTAGGTCTCAGTAATACAGTTTGGGATGGTTTCTCCGTGTTCTCCACAGCTAAGGCAAAGCTGGTGAGGATCCAGCCTGCGGGGACTGCGATTCACCCATCAGAGATGTTAGATTATGCCTCAGAGTGAGCGATCCCAAAAATCCAAGTGGCATTCCCAAGGTTACTCAGGAAGACCATGAGGGAAGGGAGCAGGTGCCTGGTCCTCAAAGTAACTGTGCTGATGTTCCCAGAGGACCAGACCCAGGATCCTTCCACATCCAGGGCAGAAAAATGACTGAGCTGAAACAACACACAATGAAAAGGACCGGTTGGAATTGTGTTGTTGGAAATTATGTTATTGGGAATTGTGTTATCCCAGGAAAAAATCTGAATGGAGGGTGAGATGTCCCAGAAATCCACCAGCCAAACGCAGACAGCTGCTATCCATGGGTGGCTGGTGACCTCAAGGCTCAGCTCCACTCAGATTCCACACCTTAATTCCCCGAAGCCTGCTCAGAGCTCCTCAGGAAGGACACACACGTCTCCCTGCTTTTTAGCAAATAACGGATGTGCCTTTCATTTATCCCCGGGACTCTTCCCTTCAGATTGCTCTTGACACTCCACACTTCGCCTGACACATGAAACCCCCCTCCTCTGATAAATTTATGTGCCTTATAAACAAAACCTCCAAAATGTAGCCAATGGCCCCACATCCCTGCCAATTTGAGCATATGGAAGAGCAAGGAGAAGTCAAAAGGGATCTTTTTTTGGTTTGTTTTTTATTTTTTTTTTTGCAGGAACACCAGAGTTTGAAGCAGAAAGCTCCATCAGTCCAGCTAATGAGGGATTGTTCCCCGTGGTATATTCCCCTCAGCACTAAATGACTCAAATGATAGCCCTTCCAACACTTCCCTGGGGAAACTACTCCACAGCCTCATAGATCACACTGTCAGGAGCTTTTTTTGGCCAGATGGATTTCAAAGGCTACGAAATGTGCTCGAGTGTTTGGCTTGGAAACCCTTGAAGCAGTTTTGGGCCCTCATATTTGTGATACCACAGGCATGACTTCAGCTGTTGGAACCTCAGCACCCGAACCCTGCACACCTCTGTCCCCTGCACACGTTCCCACGTGCCTGGGATGGGGCTCACCCCGCTCCCTGTCCAGGGAAAGCTGCTGCAGGAAGGAGAGAGCTGAGTGTTTGTTGCTCTGTGGGCAACTGCAGCCTAAATTGTCTTGAAGGCTTGAAAGGCTTTGGGCTGATGTTATTCCTGGGGGGGAATTATTCTGGGGGGAAAAAAAAAAAGAAAAAAAAAATCCAGGGGTTTGATGTCACGGGGTTGCCAAGAAATGTCCGTAAAGCTACCAGAGAAATTCTGCTGGAGTTTCCCTGTTGAACCGGGGCCCAGGAGCAGCCAGATCCTGGTTTTCTGCAGGTGGTTTTCTCTGAGCCTGGCTCCAGAACTCGGTGGAAATCCCATGTGGCTGTGCAGCAGGTGGGATCTGAGCTCACTCCTTTCCACACCCAATCTTCCTCCAATCCCCATCACCATTTCGGCTCAGAGGCACTGGACCCACTTATCCTGTGGATAAACAGGGCCAAAGAGGGAGAATTTGTCAGCTTCCCACTGGAAGGCCCAGAATGGCTCTGCAGAACCCATCCTGAAGCAGCACCATGAGGAATTTATATGGATCAATGGCTCCACACAGCTGAAAAACTGGATTTAAAGCCAAAGACGGACGAGAGTTTTCCTGCACCTGGGGAGAACCTCCTGCTCTTCTGACGGCACAGGTTGAATGCTTCACCCACACTGGATCCACTCTGGGATGAGGCATTGCTTGGGAATAATTCAGAATATCCTGTGGGATTAATTCAGAGGAGCCTGTTCCTGGGGCAGGATGGTTATCCAGGCGGGAATGTGGGGCTGGATGTTCACACACAGCTCAGCAGCTCGAGGCTTTCCTCCTTCTCTAAGCCGACCTTAATTTACCTCCTTCAGCCCCAGCGTCCTCCCTCTAGGAGCTGTAAATCTGACATCCCAGTTTTCTTCGGAATGGGGATTCTGGCAAAGCTTTGAGATGTCTGAAAGTGGGCAGAGCAAGCCCCTTTTGTCATCATCTGCATTAACACAATTCCTCTAGTTATCTGCCAGGACCCTGATGCCGGACAAACAACACAGAAACGGGGCCTGCTCTACCCTGAACTGTTTAATCCACTTGGGCTACGGCTTCAAATGTTCTGGTTTTAGACCTAAAAATAACCCAGAATAGAATGTACTCTTCTCCTGTTTCCATCCCTACCACCAAGGGGAGAAATAAGGAGGAGTCCAACCACTTTTGAGGATGAAATGTGATAACAGGTCCAGCGAGGGGAATAAAAGCCACATAAACTGATCTAAGTGCATGCAAAATGCACTCACTTTCTTGGCAGGATGAATTTTTTTATGCAACTCGAAGGCAGGGAAGTTACATAAGGAATTCCTCCCCGTGCACTTTACTGGGAAGTAAAGATGTCACTGGAATTCCTGTGCGATTAAAAGTAGAAGAGAAATGTTTATGGGAGAAACTGGAGGGAAAAAAAACTCATGGGTGCTTCTTTCCCAACTCTTCAGAGGCATTGAAATCCCTGTCCTGGTGTGGTTTTTGCAAACCATCCAGGTTTCCATGACGGATCCCGTTTCCATTGTTGGAGACAACGGGGACAGCGCGAGGATTTGGGCCCTGCAGCTCTCTGACACATCTCAGATCTCTGGAAAAGGAAAAGTGGGGATAAGCCGTTCCTGTGGCCGCAGGCAGGCACTGACGATCCAACACAAACACTTCTGGGAATCGGGGCCGCTCTTTGATATGGCGCACGCAGGATTTTTTTGGTAACACGACACCAGGTAGATATGGAAATGAGAAGCTTTGATGGATGGCACCTCTCCCCAAAACCCGTGGAAGAGGCTCCGGGAAGCGAAGCTGACAGGGATTACTGCCGATGGAGCTGCATTCCTTCGGCACATTAAGCTGCTTCGTGCCGTGCCACGACTTGATGTGATAATGTAACACAATAGGGCAGGATAGCACAGAGCCAGGCCGGGAGAGAGAGGGAAAAGAAGGGAAGGAAGGGTTTGTTTGGGGAAGGATTATCTGTTTCCGATGAGGGCATTCCCTCCAAGGGCTGGGTGGGTGTTCAGCCGGGGAAGGGTCTGCTGAAGGACAAATTTTAGGTGTCTTCTGGTGTTCTCAACGCCAACAGCTCGGAATCAAAAGAATTAGGCCCAAGCGCGGGCTGAAGTTTTAATCTTCCTGCACATCCAACCCAAACATTGTTCTGCTTTCTTAAGGGATTAGTAATTATTATGACAAATAACATTGCTTCATCCCCAGTTGCTCTGCAGTTTCTTGTGAGCTGCTTCCTCAGACCTCACACCGCACTGAGCTGCTGGAGCAGCCACCACCTGCGATGAGAGTTTGGACAGTCATGGGTTGGGCAGTCAAGAAATAAAATATTTCATGTAGGCACTGCCTCTCTTTTCTTAATTCCAATTCTATTTCCATTCTTCTACTCTTATTTAACTCAGTTTATCCATTTCTAGATTAACCTCATCCGAGGTGAAAATTTGGCTTTCAATTCCCTGCGGTATCTTGGTTATTGTAGTCGAACCACCCCTCAAATTTCGGTCCGTAGAGCAAAATACTCAGTTTCCTATTAAAAAAATAATCCATTTTCAGTAAAGGCTTTCCCAAAATCCACTCTTCTCTCCCTACAATGCACTTCTGGACCTCACTCTGTTAAAGATGGCACAGATTGATGGCTAATGACTATGGGAGGAGGAGGAGGAGTTTCTTTGGAAAGGTATATCCTAAAAAAATTCCTAATAATCCTTTGGAAAGGAACACAGGGTCTGCCCATGGCAAGTGTGCTCACTAAAACGTGAGCACTGATTTAAGTGCTTTGCTGAATCGAGGCCTAAGTTCCTGGCTTTATTCAGTCTGGTAGCAGTGACAGAATGAAGACCAGGGGGATTATTTTATAAAAGGTTCCTTTGGTTGTGTCTCAGCAGCTCTCACTGAGAATTCAGCAACAACCCCAGTCCTGTTAAACTTTTCCAGTGAGGAGAAGGGACCAAACACCGAGAATTGAATCTCAGTATTTGGCAGCACCCTTTAGGAAGAGATTTTAAATCCATCCTCAGGGGTTGTCATCAAACCCAACTCTGAGCTGGGGTTTAGAGCCCTGAGCTCTGGGGGAGGCTGTGCCTGTCACCTGAGCAAGGCTGGGCTGCTGTGAGCCAGGTTCTCCTTGGGAAAATCAACTCTGGGCATCTCCTGATGCTGTAGTTCGTGTCAGCATGTCCAGGATGGACATAAATCAGGAGAGCTCTCTGCAAAACGAGCTGCAAATCCCTTCCAAGGAGTTGGGGAGATCCTTACATGAGCTCACGTTCCAGCTCTGCTGCAGCCACGGGGTTTAAACCATCTTGGATGGGACAGCATGAGCTGCCTTCCCAAAAAAGCTCAGGAGAAGTCTGTCAGCTGGAAATTCCGCCTCATTCACACCCAAAAATTCAGGAGGGAAAAGTGCTAAGGGGAAAAAAGGTGACAAACAGTATAAAAGCAATATGCATTAATCCAACACGCTGCTCCTAAAGAGGAACAAAAGCCATAAAGCTGAGGAGTTTTACAGGAAAGTCATGCACAGGCTCCTGGGAAAACCTTTCAGGTGGGTGTGAAGATGTGAGGGCACAGAGAAATCTGCTTTGGTGCCTGGCAATGGGATTTCAGGGAGGTCATCATCAACCTGCACATCCCACCTTCCACTCCGTGGTACCAAGAGCTGGGTGTGATTTAAATTAAATCTTCAATTCTGTCTTCAGCTTGGCCCCTGATTCTGAGACCAAGCAATGGGCTTTGGTCGGGAATGAAGGCTTTTCTCTGGGGTTTCAGGGGTCAGTGCAGGTCCAGGGCTGGAGCCTGGTACGAGTTTTGAAGGAAAACAACCCCTGCACTTCTGCCAGGTCGTTTTAGAGCAAAGCCTGAGGTGCAGCCTCACCTGAGCAGGATTCCTTGCCCTCAGCTCCTGTATCGATCCAAACTGGGTCCTTATGCCCACCACTGGATGATGGGTGGGATCCACAATATCCTCCGGTTGTTCTTGAATTTCAACATTCAAAATTCCCCCTTTCGAGCCCAGTCCTCGCTGTTCCGTTGAGTTCTGTCCACGGAGAGGCTGCCATGACACAAACCAACGTCTCCTCCTGTGTCCCCAGCCCCAGCAAAGGCCAGCATCGACCTCATCAGGGTGGGGATGGGGGAAGGGGAGAAGGGAAAAAAGGAATCAGTTGAATTCTTGGTCTGGGGCCCGAGCGCACGCACAGAAAGGGATTTGATCGTCACAAAAATTGAATTCGCACCATTTCCCTGCTCCGGGAAGACGGATGACATCAGCCCCCTTGGCAGGAGGTGCTTTGGAGGAGATTCTAATCCATGTTCTGACAGGAATATTCACTGGAGCTGTTGCTCACGCTCTGTCCAAGGTTTGATCACGGCCTGAATGTGGACCTTGTGCTGGCTGACAGCAGAAAATGCTTTGTGGGCAGCTGACGAATGAGGTGGCACCCTACAGATTCAAGTGTGATTGTGATGTACAGCACCAGCCCCCGGAGCCTGCACCGAGCAGGGGATGAGGGCTGACACTAAAATCTACTTGGGCTCAAAACAGCAGCACGTGCTGCGCCCTCCCCAGATTGCTGCATCTTCATCTCTGCCTGTGGGGAAAAATAAATGGACATCTTGGATCAAACCCCTGGTCCCTGATGTTTTTTATGGCTGCTTTACAGGCTACAATTCACAAGTGAGCAGATAAGGCTGATCTAGAGTAGTTATCTGGAAGGGAAACGCTGGGTTATTTAATGTATTGAGCACAGTAAAGGGCTCATTTTCACAGCTTGAGGTTGGATCTGTTGGGATTTATCCTCCTTTATCCAGAGCCCAGGGCAGCTGGCAGTGGCATCAGGGTGATTCTCCAGTTCAGAGGCAGCTGAGGAATCAAAAGGAGTTATTTCTTGCTGGGAATACCTCAGATAAGTCGAATCTGTCATTAGTAGAGTGACCATCTAATAATTACAGCAGCCCAAAGATGTGGATTCATGTGCCAGCCCTCTGCCATGGCACTGGCCAGGTTTAATTAGGGATGAAAATCAGGGACCATTCCAGATTCCACAGAGGATTGTCTCTAAGTCACCCACCAAAGGGAAGAGCATGAGCAGGGATGCAGACAATGCTTGACTGAACTCCTGAGCCCTGGATTTCCACCTTGGCTACTGACAGCCTCTGGTCCCAAGCCCAAAATGAAGAGTTCCCACATAAGAAGTTCAGCCCAGAGCGATTCTGTCGGTGTGACTCAGCCCAGGGTGTTTGGAGGAGAGAAAGGACCGAGGGGGAAACTCAAAGGAGACTTGGCTGAAAGTCACCGGCCTTAAAAGCACAAAGTGCATCTCCACTTTTGCCCAAACCCTCGTCCAGCAGTTGGAAATCCAAGGGACATCTCCCTGTCTGAGCCCCCCTGACCTGCAGCTGCTCTGGATCTCCTGCACTTCTCAGCCAGGGATTTTCTGACACAGCCAGGATGATCAACCCAAGGGAAAGTGCTGCCATTCTAATTGCACCTTTTTTTTATTTTGTTCCTCCCTCCACCCACCTTGGCTCACGTTCAAGAGAACAAGAAGGAAACGACCAAAAACCGTAAATAAAAACCACTCAAGCAACCAGAACAGGTTTTAGTTTCTTACAGAGTCCAGCACAGAGAGCAGCAGGGCTGGAGCATGCCAGCAGTTACAGGATCATTAAGGTTGGAAAAGACCTCCAAGATCACGGAGTTAAACCTTTCTCAGTGCTCTCTGCAGCTGTGCCTGGAACTCGGAATTGCTCTGGAAGCGCACTACATGTGGACATGCTTTAAAAAAAGATGTTGAGATTAGGAAAACATTATTTCACTGCAGGAGTAACACATTTCAGCTGCCTTCACTGCTGCTCAGTGGGGAAAAAAAAAACCCTTTTCCAGCAGAAAGAGGAAATAAAGGGACACACTACTAGAAGAAACTGGGATTTGGGTGGTTTGAGGCGTGGATAACATTTTAAACTCGGTGTTAGGCAGGCTGTGCTCTTCCTCAGAGGGTTCAGTGACTGCAAGAGGAGAGAGCTGACAACACAACCCCTTCCAAGGGTAAGGTTGGACTGAACATCATCATGGCATGATTAAAGGGAAACCTCGAAAACTGCACCTGGAATTGCTGTGAGACGTGGATGTGCTCAGTGTCAGCTGGATCTGACATACCTCGGAGTATCCCGGTCCTGGAAACGAGGGCAATGGCCAGAATTCCGCACAACCCCTTCCTGTGGTGACAATCCTGTGGCAGCCACCAGCCCCTCCAGCCAGCCCTCAGCCCAGAGCCAAGGGGAGCTGCCACATGGATACAGGTGATCCATAACTCACACAGCACTTGTGCTTCTCTAACGGGGCAGGAACTGTGCAAAACTTTGATTTACCCCTCCCAGAGACCTCTGCCCGTCCTTTGCAGGGGTGGGCAGGTTCAGCCACCCACCAGAGGCAGGTTTGTAGGTCTCTGGCAGAGCTGCCAGAGCACGGGGGGCTCCGCTGTCCCCAGCGCCCATCCCACTGGACGACACCAGAAAAATAAAAAAAGATTCAAACTGAGGAGTGGTTTTTGAAGGCAGTGTTTTTGAGGGTTTGTTTTTCTGGCTTGTTGGCCTTTTCTCCAAAGGGATAGAGTTTCTCCGAGGGAAGTTTCTTTTTGCGAAGTGACTGACCCGCTGGCACCAGTACAAAGTTTTAGGGGATGAACTCATACTTCTGAGTACGATTCCTTTGCACTGTTGAGAGCTGCTAATGAAGAGGAGCAGGGAGCAGCTAGAAAGGAAATAAGAGCCAGCAGCTTGGGAAATAGAAACAGGGAATAACAAGGTCCTGCCCTGCCATGAGCATCTCCAAAGCAGAGGGGTCAAGCCTCCTCCTCCTCCTCCCCAGGGAGAGTGAGCTCGAAGGGTCCCCAGCAGCATCAAAATCCCTCCTCCCTCTCCCTCATGTGCTGCCGGACTCTGGGAGAGCCTAATCTTCCCCGAGTTACTTTGAAGTTATGCAGGGATTTAGATTTGTGCCTCTTTTAAGGCAAGGCAGAGCCCTGCGGGACGGGAGCGCTCCTCGCCTCCCTTAACACAGAGCAGGCACCGCGGGGTGACACCGGGGGCCCTCCTCCTCCTCCTCCTGTCCCCTGCTCATCCCCTCCTCCTGGCACGGGAAGGGAAGGGATCAACCCCCCCTGCCCAGCCCTCCCACCCCACCCCTGCCTGCTCTGCCTCCTTCCCCCGTGTCCTGGGGCTCTCTGCTCACTGCAAAAGGAGATTTTTTGGGAGCCCAAACACTTCCACCGCCTGCAAAGACCCCTGAAGCTGGCCTGAGGGTGCTTCCCCATCTTCCCTGAGCTCACAGGGATGATAAAGAGTAGCTGGATGAAGCCTTGCAGCGTGCTGTCGGGCTGCAAAGGGAATCACAGACCCGTAAAAATCCGGGGATTCTTAGAAACCTCCTCCCGTCGCAGAGATTTACACCCCCTGGATCTGCACAGCACCTTCCAGCCCAAGCAGCTCTTGCACTTTGCAGGAGGGAACACGATCTGTGCTGTTAAAATCCCCTGAAGATGGATGGCCAGCCTTCCTCGCTTCCTTTCCGAGGAAGGAGAGCGGAGCCAATGTCACGCCGTGAGTCACCGGAAGAATAAAACTGAATCCTTGGGGCCAGAGCTTGGAAACAGCATGGCCAGGGATTTTTTCCCTCCTCTTTTCCAAATACCCTTGAAGTTTCTCCCCCTTCCCTTATCACTGGTCCGTAGCACTGCAGAAAAAGCGCCTTCAAAACACCATAAAGGGTTTTCACTTGCCAAATTCTACCTGCTCCCCCCCAAATTTCTTATCGCTGTTGAAAATCTTGTTATTCCTGGGGTCTCCTGATCCCTGTTGCCCTCTAACCTCCAGGCCTTGCCCAGCACAATGAGGGCTGTTGGAAAGGGCGCCTGGCCAAGAGCAGATGGCAGGAAGGTTACCCAGCCTTTGTTCACTGGAACACAAGATTCCCAGCTCCAGGTTCATCCACAACTCCCCAGCCAGGAGAGGAGGTGGCTGGGATCGTTTATGTCCCAGTGGGAATCGTGGGGCTTTGCCCCGAAGGTGTGGGAGTATCCAGGCCAGGATTTGATTTAGGGGAGTGTGAGATGTGCAGCACCTCCGAGGTTTATGACTTGTAAGAGCTTATCTCCTTTTGCATCAAGAAGTGTCTGGGAAGCAGCCAAGGGCACAGAGCAGAGGAGATAGCAAGTGGGAAGGGAGAGGGAAAAAAGTCAAGGGGAATACAGGCATATTTATAAAAATCAGAACAATAGTTTCCCAGAGCTGTGATAAGAACTATTCTCTACTCAAAAATAATAATGCAACACTGATTTTTTTTTTTTTTTAAAAAAAGCATTTTTCCCCCATGAATTTCTCCTCTTTTCTTCAAAAGAAAAAGCCAAACCACAGCGCTTCGCCTGAAGCCAAGGTGGAAGGAGTTAATCCTCGTGTCTCCCAGCTGGGGAGGCATCTGCCTGCAGCCTTTGGAAAGGACCCTGGAGCTGCTGGTCCTGCCACGGTCCCTGGTGAGCGTTTGCTCAGATCATCCAGCTCGGGGGGCACGGCACCCCCTCCAGTCTGGAGGGATTTTAAGAGCATCTCAAAGGGTGGCCCGGAGCTGTAAACAAGCAGAGCTTTGCATCCCCAGCCAGCAAGGCTGAGCTTTGCTGGCAGAGCTGCCTCCAGCAGGATCCCTCTGGCTCCCTGCCTGGCCCTCGCAAGTGTTATCAATCGCCTGCTTCCACCAACATTAAAGAAATCAAACTTTCCTCCTTTGCTCTTGCAGCCCCCCCCGTCCCCTCCCTTTAAATAGCAGCTTAAAAGGAAACAAATTTAGAGCAAGGTCAGAGGGACGCAGAGGCTGTTTCTCATGCTCCGAGGAAATCCTAGCTGTTGGATGGTGGAGGGAGTTATCTCCCAGCCCTATCTGGATGTGAATTCGGAGAAAGGCTGGCTGGGATCTCCCAGGAAATTACAATGCTGCCCCCAGCCCCTCTTGCTTGTGGCAAGGCAGGATCCTCTGTGCTCACCATTCCCGACAGATCTCAGAGCAGATCCCACACAACAGTCCTGTATAGGATGCTCTCATGGGTGCATCCTTGGAAATGTCCAAGGCCAGGTTAGATGGGGTTTGGAGCAACCTGGGATAGGGGAAGGTGTCCCTGCTCATGGCAGGTGGGTTGGAACTGGATTATTTAAGCATCCTTCCAATCCAAACTATTCTGGGATTCTCTGATGGCTCCATGGCTGTCATTTAGCCTCGGTGTCCAAGAGCAGCATCTCCAGACCAAAACTCCCTGGACTGACACAGAACCACTCTGGTTTAAAAACAAATTGCTCACCTGAGCAAAGACAAGCCCAGGGCTGCAGGTGAGGTGAAATCACATTTGATCCAGACTAGATCTGTGTTCATAGCTCCCCCTGGGACCAAAGCATTGCTTAGACATGTTTGAAGGTTGAAGCAGCGCTTTCAATATCCATTTACTCCTGTAGAATTAGATATAAGCTTCTATAATTAAACACATCCTTGCTTGAAGCTAAAGCAAAGCCCAGGCTCCACGGAGTCCTTCCTCCCCACAAAATCACCCCAAGCTACAGCAGAGTGTTTCAGTACCAAGCTGAACAAGAGTTTTAACAGTTTTTAGCTAAAATCATTCTCTCCATCACCCTTGCAACTTCTCTTGGGCAGATCTTCAACAGGTGAGGAGCGACCCACTCAGTTGCACTTGGGAAAACAACAGAGCTGGGAGAAGAAATCAGCTCCCACCAAGATTCTGGTTCCTCGTTTAGGCACAGGGCATGTTCCCCTCTTCCCCAATCCCTTTCAATCCCAAGGTGACATCTCCCCTTTTCATTTCACCCACTTAGCCCAGATAAGTCCAAACGGGGAGAAATCGAAGAGGGATTTTAAGTCCATGTTTAAAACAGCTTGTGGATTTTGGGGCTCCTTCCAGCTCCATCTCTTGCAGCAACGTTGTGCTGCAAGCCAAGGTTTCAGACGTGTGTCATCGGGGATCGCAGTTACAAATGAGATTAAGGAGCGAAATAAAAATCACTTGGGCTGGAGATAACTCACTTGCTGGCAGGGAGCGAGGGGCTGAATTGATCTGCTGGCCCAGGCGAGGCTTTTCCATCTGCCAATAACACCCAGCAATTTGTCAGTGCCGCAGCACGCGGTGTTTATAGCCCGGGGTTGTAATGAAATCAGCATCTCCCACGGGGAATTTAACCCCTCCGGAGATCGGCCGGCTGACAGGAGTGGCCCTCGTGGGGCAGGAAGGAAATACCCAGCCCAGAGCTGGCTTTGACACACACAGGTTTCAGAAAACATCCGAGCTCTTACAGGGTTATGGCGAACTCTGCCTCGTAAAGGCCTGGAAAAGGGGTTTGGTTCTGGTGGGACATCCCAGGTGTCTCTGGGAACATCTAAAAGGCACAACTCCCCCCATCCCACCTCCGTGGATGGACTGAGGTGAGCGTCAGCCTGGGCATTGCACCTCCACTGTATCAGCCCTTCAGGGAGCCACCTGCAAGCCCAGACCTGGAAAACCCTTCCTGAGGGAGTTTGGGACTGCTGAGAGCTGAGAGAGCTTCGTTTGGGATCTCTGTCCAATTGTCCTGTACAGACTCCATGAGGTAACAAACACAGAGCACGGAATCAGCCTTCCCAGGCAGGCAGGAGGCTGGATCTGGACACATTTAGAGTCCCTGCAAAGACTTCCAGGATTTCCAGTCATCAGCCCACTTCCAGATGCTGGAGATCTTCTCCATCTGCACTACCAGGGGCAGGAGAGCTGTGCCCCCACTCAGCCAGCACTGCCCTGAGCCTATCCTTCCCCCAAAATCCCAAAAAACTGGTGTGGGATAAATCACACCCTATAGGTCCACCACCACTGCCGAGCCTTCCATTTGCTCTTCCTCCCCCCAACAAACCCCTTTAGGCACGAGACATTTTTTCCAGCCCACGCTTTCCTAAAGGACACTGCGAGGTTTTTGTATAAACAAAGAAACGAGGCACGAGAGTTCGGGACTGGGGAGAAAATATCACAACCATCCCAACAACATCAACAGTTTAGAGAAAACACTTGGAGCTGTCAATACCCTGCGCTGAGTGGTGAAAGGTTTGGGACATTTTCCAGTTTGGAGTAAGAGACACTTCGCAAATCTTGGGGGAAGACTGCACTTCTCAGCTGCAGTCCAGAAATGGTACTGACTCCGTGGAAATAAGAACATGGAAAAGTCCAAACCGGGATAAATGCTCGCAGCCGTGAAAAATCTGAAATTAAAGAGCTCTCTGCCAAGAGAGGAGCTCAATAGTTTGGCTCCCCAAAGCTCAGGTCTTAAAATACATCTCAGAGCTCCGTGGCTGCACATTCCTAACCCCAGGCTGCTGTGTGCACACGTGCAAAAAAAAAAGGTCGGATTGATCCTGGTAGAGGCGCCTCGAGCAAGGCTTCCTTTCCTTCCAAAACAAATATTCCATGGGGCAGTGATTGGAAAACCCTTCCTGATGAAGCTCTCCAAGCCCCGCTGAGCCCTTAGCTGTGGCATGAACCCACACTCCAGGCCAGGCTCACCTTTTTGGGCACAGATTTCCATTTCACAGCGCCCTGGGAGCGGAGCCCGCGGCAGGACCTTGACCAAGACAAGAGCCAAGCTCAGCAGACTGAGCCATGTTTAAATCCAGGTGCCAACAGCAGAGATAACAGAAGTGAAGGGTTGAAGTAATCAAAGGTGTTACTCATCCATGACTTGGACTGGAAGCAGAGCCAGGAGCTCAACCCAGAGGAGGAACCAGCTGGGCACCATCCCAGTGTCCATTCCCAGAGGCAGCAGCAGGGCAAGGGGAATGAGAGGACTCAGGGCACTGAGCTCATAGAAATAGACCCAGGAATGCAGCAATGCTGAGTTTGGATCACCTCTCTGGTGGGGAGAAGGAACCACCAGCTACTGAGAGCCCTCAGGAGAATGGCTGGGCTCAGGTGCTGCACTTGGATGGCTCTGCAGGGCTTGGGGAGTGAAGAGCTCCTGGATTAATGGGGTTTCAGGCCAGCTGATGCAGCTCCCACCCCAGCAGGTATCCCAAATTCCCTGCAGACACCCCCGGCTGGGCTCAGCACAGCTGTTTTGCAGCTGCATGTCGCTGGTGCAGCGGCAGCAGCAGCCGGCTGGGCCGTGCAGATGGGCCCAGAGAGACTCCCAGCTTCCTTCATCTCCTGAGCTCAGGCTCAGCTCCCATAAAGCTGGGTTTTATGGGCCTCCCCGTGAGTGTGAGCAGGGGCTGTGTGTGTGCAATCCCAGGGATTTACAATCCATCCAGGCGTCGCTCGGGGCCAGCGTTTTCAAACGCTGTATCCAGAAGCCTGGATCCACTGGGTCCTCGGCTGGTTTTAAGGAGAGTTTATTTTGGATTTGAAAACACAGCCCCGGCTCTTCGGCACAAATTGACTTCCTGAGCTCGTCTGCTTCCTCCAAACTCTTCTCCTGGCAACTCCTGTTGCTTTAGGATTTCTCCACAACGCTCCAGCATCTCCTGAGGACCTTCCTCCCCCTCCAACCTTTTCCCCTTTTGATGGCTGCAAGGCTGTTAATTCAGTTGGCAACGAAACGCTCTCTCAAGCAAAACTAAGACAACGAGCTGTGTCAAATCTCAGAGGCTTGAATGAATTTTGATTTGCAGTATTTGCTTTTTTTTTTCCCCCCTTTCTCCTTCAGAACTTTGGCTCCTCTGACTTTCTTTCATGGCTGGATTCCTACGCTGTCCATCTTTCTGGGCAAAATTTATGTTCGACATTTCTTAGTTTTCCCCAGTGAGGGAGGAGAGTCCAAACTCTCGACTTATACCTTCCCCAGCCTGGGTTTAGATGAAGACAGGAGATTTTTCTCAGGGGGTTTGTCCCACAGGGCTCTGCTGGAAGGGAAGGAACATGTCAGAGCCATGGGGAAGCTGCATCATGAGGAGGCTCGGCAGGGCTCTGAGCAGAACTGTCAGCAGCAGAAGTGGCTGCCCCGGGGGGGAGCAGGGTAATGAAACCAAGGTGGCCGAGCTGCTGACAGCTGCAGAGCAAGCCAGAGGAGAGAGGTGGGTTTGGGAGCAGAGGGGGATATTTCATCCTCCCTCACTTGATGAGTTTGCGTTGGCACAAGACAATGAGGAGCAGATGTCAGCCAGAGATGCCAAACTACCCCGCGCATTTTCACGGCAGAAATAATGACACTCTTTCAGACCACTGATGTTTGCAGTTTCTCAACAGCATGGACCGATTTTTTTTTTATTAATTTTTTTTTTTTTTATTTTAGAAAAACCCTCCTCTAAGTTCTCCAAGAGCGGGTTTCAGCCAGTGCTTATGGCAGCAGCAACGATTTCACACGGATAATCAGATAAAACCCCATTCCCAGGGTTAATTGGATGCTGCACTGGTTCTGAGCCATCTGCATCCATCAAAGCACACTTACCTGGGACCATTAAATGTGAACTCCTTCCTCCGAGCTTTCTCATGGCCTGAGTAACTTGTTTGCCTTTCCTTTTGCCCAAGGGCTCTGTTAATTCCTAGAAATTGTACGATCATTTTAAGTTGGAAAAGGCCCATAAGATCATTGAGTTCCGTGTAATAATTCCTGTATTACGGCAACCTTGGAAACTCTCGGAAAACTGAAGAGCTCAGCTGGGCTCAATTTCGCCGTGGATGTAGTTTGAGTAAACAAAATTCAGGAAGTTTCAGACCCAGCAAATGACCTGTGAGCATCCAACGTATTCAAGGTTAAATTGTGAAGGGTTGGAAGGGGCTGCCCAGGGAGGTGGTGGAGTTCCCATCCCTGGAGATGTTCAAGGATTGACAGAACGTGGCACTCAGAGCTCATGGTGGTGATTGGCCAAAAGTTGATGATCTTGGAGGTCTTTTCCAGCCTAAATGATTCCGTGATACTGGAAAGTTTAGGATTTTCAAGCTGTGTTCTCATGGGTACCTGTGGAGGATTAATATTCTGGTTTGGGGTTTTCCCTTCTTTTCTTGGCTCTTCACTTCCACGTGATCACGTAAAGCAAAATATTTTTTAAGCGTTCCCCTGAAAAACAAGGTCCATCCCAAGAAAACGACCCGACCACCTCAGGGGTTTTTTGTGAAAACGCAGAGAAAAGAGGGAATTACTCCGTGATGTCATCAGCTGAGCTGCAACTCAGAAAGTGTTTAATTTCAGGGTTTGCAAGACCTGCACTTTTCCTGGAAAGATCCTACAAATCCAAGTGTCTGAACTATAGTTACCTCTTCACAACCTGCCAGATTTTTCCTCATTAATGAGACACGGTTAAATACTCCAGCTCACCTTCCACAAATCTATTGTGGCCTGTCCTGGAACCCAGCTCACGTCTATAAATGCATATATTATTATCTCGACTTCCTCCTGCTTGTTGGCAATGCCTGGTAATCTTTCAGCTGTGGTATGCAAAGCCAAACATGAACCAGTATTTTCCACGGTGGTTGTAATTTCGGCCTGTAATTTTATCACTCCAATCTAAATCCACTTCAGAAACACCATAAACGAATTGTCACCGGACGAACTGAGACTTCGGAGTGGTTTAGAGGAGTGATTTAATAAAAGGAAAATATAAAAACAAACGCGAGCCATAATATTTTTGGCAAAAAGGTCAAATATTTCTTTCTCTTTACCTCATTTGAATGCAAGGACCTACTTCTTTTAATGCACTCGCAGCAGGTTTGTTTGTCTTGGATTATGCAGTAGCAGATAAAACATTTGTCCAGTGAGAGTTGTTTAAAAAAAGAACCAAAAACCCAACAAAAGCAAGGTAAACAGATCAAATTTGCGATATCCTCGCCCTAATTTTTCATAAAGTACCAAATGCTAAGTGCTAAAAATATGCCCGTGTTCCTGCTGCAGAGCTGAAGCCGTTTTCACAGTTTGCAAAGCCAAACACTCCCCAAGTTGCTGTAAGTTTATTTTAGGCCCTGGTCTGGATGACGGCTGCAGGGCTGCCTCACTTCATTCATATTAAGAAACAATATACAGAGGATATAAAGTGATCAACTGTGTTTACACTGAGGAAAAAAAAAAAAAAAAATAAAAGCCCTTTTGCATAAGTAGTAAACAGGGAATCTGGGGCTGAACACAGAAACTGCTGCTGATCATTCCTGAAAGGAGCATTCCCGGCGCAGGCAGCTCTGGGAAAGGCAAGGGATGACAATCTCAGAGCAGGGTTTTCCAGGAGTAACCCCAAAATAACCCTGCAGAAGTCAAACATCCAAAGTTTGCAGGGGCTCTTGCAGTGACATGTGAAGGTTTCAAGCAACGGCTTTGGAAGGGGGGAAGGAGAAAAAAAAAAAAAAAAAAAAAAAGCCCCACGTTTATTCATAAAAAAATTCTGCTTCAAAACTGCAGTGGGAGCCTGTTTATAATAAACCACCAAATGATAGAGAGGCTGCTGTTTGGCACGGGAATGGCCTGGGAGAGGCTTGTATTACATTTCTCTCCCTCAGCCTTCGTGGTATAAGGCAGAACAGGCTGAAATTTATGTTCTCCTGGTACTGCTGGCCCGGCTGCACTGCTCCAGAGACACTTCTGGCACGGGCCCTTTGCCTGGATTTATTGCCAGAGGTTGGGGTGAGGGCACAGGGGCATTTCTGACTTCTTTATGGTGATGGAGGCACTTGAGGGGGCCAGGCAGACACAGATAAGTGGCCCCAGAGGCAGCTACTGACCACCACCCTCTCACTGTGTCTCCTGTTCTGGGCCAGCCCGTCGTTGCTGGGTCGGGGTGATGTGCAGGTCTGGAGGAAAATGGGAAAATGGGAATTACTTTCTATTGGTAGAGTTTCTGTTGCTGGAGTTTTGGTCTTTTCTTCCAGCTTAGCAAGCAGAGCTGTGAGTGAGTCCCATCCGTCCATCCATCCATTTGTCCATCCATCCATCTGTCCATCCATCCTTCCATCCTTCCATTCTTCCATCCTTCCATCAATCCACCCATCCATCCATCCATTCTTCCATCCATCCAACCATCCATCCATCCATCCATCCATCCATCCATCCATCCATCCATCCATCCATCTTTATCCATAGAATCCACAGAATCATGGAATGGTTTGGCTCGGAAGGGACCTTACAAATCATCTTGTTCTGCCATGGGCAGGGGCACCTTCCACTAGATCAGGTTGCTCCAAGCCCCATCCAACCTGGCCTTGACACAGGTTGGTTGGAATGCCAAAGAAAAGGCTGTTGGGATGGGATATTCCAATGGGGATTCCTTTTCTGGACATCACTGTTGGTTTTAAATTATTGTATCCCCACTTGTCTCGAATCGGATTTGGAAGCTGCAGAGGAGAGGCTGTGGAAGATGAAGGAGTGGGGAATTTCGGGTGAAACGTGAGGAGAGGGACAACAAAACCCCAAAAAGTAAGAAACGGAGGTAGGGGACACCAGGGAGAAGAAGAGGAGAATAACAACACGGGTGCCCTCTAGCCAGCACCAAGGTTTCTCATCTCCAACATCTCTGCCATGTTTAGAGACGGGCAGGACCTGGAACCTGGCAGTCAGCCACAGTGCTGAGGGAAACGATGCCCAGGAGCTTGGCACACCAGGGCATCCCACACAGGGCCCCTCATCCTCACCCCGCCCGGCTGGGTCCCCCTCTGCTGCCGCGTTCGGGCCAGGAGCTCTGCGACGGCACCCAGCGTGCCCTGGGATCTGATTTCCTTTCATGGCCAGGTGCTTTTAATAACCCTCTGCCAGCTGCCAGTGGTATTGCTGCAAGTGATGCCTGGAATGAAAAGGGGGACGAAAGAAAGGCACACACACAAAAAAAAAAAAAAAAAAAAAGAAAAAAAAAAAGTCAATGAAACAGAACAGATAATTTTGCAATTTAATTTTCCATCTCCTCTAATAACGGTACCGGTGTCATGCTGATGGATGGAACTGTTACACGTGGCCTCTCAAGATTAATTCCCCTCCTGTAACTTTCAGCCGTGATTTTCCAGAGCAGCCTCTTGGCTCCCTTATTCAGTCTTCCCCCTGGTCCCTTCCCCTCTCCCTTCCCCAGGCTTCTCCTGCTCGGAAGAATGTTTTGGATCAAAGCCGACCAGGAGAATTTAGGCCGGGTGTCAGGGCTGGCTTTTGTGATTGCTGAAGAGACTCGGGTCCTTTTCCTGAAGGACAACACAGCTTTTATGTGGAAAACATCACAACCAGGGCTGAAAGTCCTCTGCTCCTTATCTGAAACTGCTGACCGCTGCACAAATCCGGGATATCTGCTCCTTCCAGGATCTCGAAGGATCTACATTTTTTTTTTTCCCATCCCGCTTGGGCAGAAATCTCTGAAGCCCATTAAAAGTCTCACCGTAATCTGAGCTCCATATTTTCTCAAGCCAGGAGATCTGGAATTTAAAGGCAAGGTTTGATCTTATCTATTCTTTATCTGATTATGGTGGCTCCACCAAACAAGATTTATCTATAAAGAAAATAATGCAATTAATGTCCCCGGCTGCCCAAGTCTTTATGAAGACCTCTCGGATTTTGCTGAGCTCTCCAATTAAATGTAACTCTGTAAACCTGAGCGAACCAAACCCTTATCTGAGAACGTGCAGTTCTCCTAAATTAAATTTGTGGGGTTGGTGGAAAGGGTTCAGGGGGTTTTTTTGTGTGTGTGTGAAAGGGACACAGAGACGCTGTTGTGAGTAACCCCCAATCCCTCTCAGCCCGGCAGGGAGCACACACGCCACTGACCAGGGCTGCTCCTGAATTTACATCAACAAGGAATTTTCTCCTCCTGGCATGTTCTCTGGCATCCCAGAGGCTGAAGAGGCTCCAGGGAAAAGCAAACTCGCTGTCCTGGTGCAGGGAAAAGGGATGCACGTGAGGGGATGGTCCCAAAATTGTTTGAGCCACCAGCACTGAGGACCACAGTGACCATGGCTCGCTCCAAGTGCCAGCATGATCTCGGCTGGTCCAGAGGATATCCTGGTAGGATATCCAGATGTTTGAACATCTCCAGTAAATACAAAACAACCAAAGGAGGTCCTCCTCAAGCTGGGGGTTCTCTTAGGTCTCCAGCGTTTTTGTGAGCCCATGGAGTGTCCCATGTCCTTCGTTCTGTTAAAGGGGGGAAAAGAAGGAGAAAGGGGCACAAAAATAGGATCCTTTTAAATATCAAGGAACTTCAGCTTCCACTGACCAGCTTCCAACTGCCCAACTTCCAACTGGGCAGTTCCCAGCCCTCTTCAGGCTCCGCTCCAGCTTCTCTTCTCCAGCTTCTTCTCCTCTGAGATCCAGAAGTGGAGGGAGCTTGGACACTCCACAGTAGCAGGGGAAAGGCTGGAAAAGAGTGGAGAGACAATCTGGGAGTGCCATTCCTCTCCAAACTGAGCCACTCATCATCCTCCTTGGATGTCATCCTCATTTTTTTTTGGGAAAACCAAGTCAGGCACAGCATGAGGCGGGAAGGGTCAGCAGGGCTGGGTTGGAAGGGGAGGTTCCACCAGGAGCAGGTTCACCATGAATGGGCTCATTCACTGCAACTCTGATTTCTGGCTTTGCTTATCCGTGCAAATCAAAATATCATTGCTGGCTGATCTCACCTGAATTATTTCCAAACTGCTTTTCCTCTGAGTTACTTGGGTTTGGACTCAGTCTGAAAAAAAATCAAGTCCTAAAGTTTCACTCTATCAGCTGGCTTCAGAGTCTCCCAAGCTGAATTTTGGCTGCAACGACCTCCAAGATGGAAAAATGTGTTCCTGTCCTGAAATCTGTCTTAGCCTCTTGTTCATTCAAGATGCTGATGGGAAGAACTCTTCCCATGAAATAAAAAAAGTTGAAATAGAGTTACTTTGGAACTTGTACTCTCAGGAAAAATGGCAATCAGAAGAAAGTTCACCCACCTGTTAGTTGCTATTTTCAAATACCATTTATATATTTTTTATTATTTTATTTTCAGAAACCATTGGGAGAACTTCCTCCTTTCTGGATCACCTTTATCTAAGCCTAATTTCTCCACTTAAAACTCCATTTCACGGGATTAACGTTCCTGGCCCTTCTGGTTTTTCACCTCCCTGCCCCCATTTTCTTTGTTCGAGGAAGACCATCAACAAAATTCTTTTCTTGTTAGTGAAAGTCTTTTTTTTTTTTTTTCATAAACATTGCTAGGAATATACATCTTTTTGTTTAAAAATGGTGATGCTACTTAATAACAAATGCTGAGGCCTCAACAGATGAGCGTTGCAATCCTGGCTGGGAATAATTTAAAGCGACATTGCCAGATGTGTAGGGCAGGGGCGGATCCCAAATTCACTTTGTCACAGCCTCATGGATTATTAAGTGAAGTCGTTGGAAATGGTCACATCTGACCTTGGACGGGGCTCCTCACTCAGCAAGGGCAGATCATTGGCTGATCTTCACATCATGGAGGGGGGAAGGATTGAAACTGAGAGAGAGCAGGTTTAGATGGGATTTTGGGGAGGAATATTTCCCAGTGAGGGTGGGGAGGCCCTGGCACAGGGTTCCCAGAGAAGCTGTGGCTGCCCCTGGATCCCTGGAAGTGTCCAAGACCAGGTTGAACGGGGTCTGGAACACCCTGGGACAGTGGAAGGTGTCCCTGCCCATGGCAGGGGGTGGAATTGGGTGAGCTTTAAGGTCCCTTCCAAACCCTTCCATGATTCCACACTCCCCTTCAGTTTATCCCTGCTGATGTTCAGGCTGGCTGAAGGCTCCATGGTGGTTCAGGGTGGCTTTGAAGGGACTGGGCAGCCTGACATGGCAAACGATGACCTGGGGGCCCTCAAATAGATCCAGAAGCTGCAGGTGCCACCCTTGGCCACAACCAAGCCTGTCTAGACCTGGATCTGACCCCGCTTTCCTCTGACATGAATGCCTTCATCTTCCCTCAGTGTGGAAAAAGCTTTGACACGGATGAACAGCCCAAAGGCTGGAATCTCTCACCCCATCCCACCTGGGAGGAGGCTCTTCCCACACCTCCGGGATGCCACGGGCCTCACCCCTTCCCTAATCAAAGAGCTTGCCCACCTCGAGCCGAGCGAAGCAAGCTCCGTGCAGTGAAACTGAAATTTCCATTCCTTGTGTAAACACGGCGTATCTCTGCGAGGGTGTCCATAAAAATGCGGGAAAAGTGCAAGCTCAGCAGCTGGAATGGGCCGGGTACCTCTGAGCAGGGAGCAAATCCCAGGTGGTCTCCGTCACGGGAGGTGATTTATGGGAACTCTCTCCCTCTCGGGCTGCTTTTATTTAGTCAGTGGGAGTTTGGCAGCCCAGAGGTCACAGACACTCCAGTCACTCGTGGTTTCTCTACTGAAATGGAGAAATGCCTGCAGGGGAGGGGAGAGGGGGGACGGGATGGGACGGGGAGGGAAGGACGGAGCTGAATGCACGCTAGTGTCAACCCCTGGAAAAACAGCAGGTCCATAAATAGTCAAGGCTTTGGGAGACGAGGGGCGATGAATGGTGCCTTAATCGCAACTGAAATGTCAGGGGAGGAGGGGGAAGGGGTCTGTATTTATTCTCTCTTGCATGAGATGTCGAAGCAGAGAGGCAGCATCCTTGGGGAGCTCACAATGGGGTTTTTTCTGTGCATCCAAGGAAGGAGCTTGTCCTGGTTTCTCACAGCTTTTTTTTTGTTGTTGTTTTTTTTTTTTTTTAACCACGTTCAACTAAAATTTTGGGAAACGAGTTCATGGCGCTGCTCCTTTCCTGCTTTTCTCGTTCTGTTTGGACTCAGGCAAGACACTTCAGATAAATCCTTGCCTCGGTTTAATCAGGTCGTGGGAGGGCATCTTGAGACATCCTCGGAGATCTCCGGGGGGGAAAGGCTCAGCAAGGAGGAGCAGCAGATCCCAAAGGGCTCATACACACAGCAAATCCATGGAAGAACATCTCCAAAACCCTTCATACTTGATCCAGTTCCACTTCCTCTGAGACCCAAAGCCTGGGACGTTGCTACGCCCTCTCTTTCCACGCGGGGCACGTGTTCCCTTAGCTTTGTCTTAATTAGAAATGTGTCATTTGTGATCTCAGCCGTACCTCCGCACGGAGCCAGGATAATGCTGTTGGCTTTCCTGGAGCTGGGCTGGATTTACATCAAGGTGGATGAGATCAGTCTATTCAGCCTCCCTGGCAAGCTCCCTGGAACGTGGTTACAATTTACTCTGCTCCCTGAAACCCTCGAATTTTGGCCAGTGGCTTCCCCTCCCTTGTAGATCGTGCACATCAAGGTCACCAAATCCCAAATGTCCTCCAAAGTCCCCGGGGTCACGGTTTGATTTCATCCTGGATGTTTTGTGCTGGAAGAAAAAATAGTCTGGGTCTTATTTTCTAAGGTTCCCAGCCCAGGAAATGCAGGAAGCTGTTCGGTTCAGGTTTTTCTTGTGTGACAGATCAGCTTTTTAATCCTTCTGCTGATACAATGCTCAAGTATAATTTGACTTTCCTAGGGGAAAATCAACAGCTGGAATATTTACAGAAAGAAAAAAAAAAAAAAAAAANAAAAAAAAAAAAAAAGAGCTTTTCCCAAGAAAATCTTCCCTCAAGTTCATAGGAAATTGCAGTGACCTCCAAAGCACAGAATAAGAGTTGATTGGGCTGGAAGGGTTTGAGACGGCTGTTGGAGCTAATTTTTCCCCAAGGAAGAAACAGTTTTTGCCCTGCTTTGTGAAAGAGACCTGCTCCATGGGAAGGGATTTGGACTTCATCCCACGGGCAGTCCTTGTGCAGCCAGGGGGAGGCTCCCTCAGGAGGGGTAGCAGAGCAGGGAGGAATGTTACCCATCTGAATCGGGCACTTCTCCCCCAGGAGTGTCACAGAGGGCCGATAAACACTCCGAGATCTCCAGATAAAGCGGATTTCACCCATGTAATCCCATTACAGGGGACCTGCTGGATGGTTTGTGTCAGATGGAGATAGGGAGCAGACGAAGGGAGGCCTCCTGAGAGAACCTCAGCATTTTGGGGGGTGGGAGGTCACTGCTGTCGGTGGAGAAGAAGTGCAAAAGCAAACGTGTTGCCATCACCCTCCAGGAATGACTCAACCCGTGTGGACAAGGGCTACTCCTTGCTCTTGGCTGAGGGACATCCCTCCTGCTGACGCCAGCACGGGAGCCATGGGACTCCCACCAGATCCTGAGGTGAATAAACCAGCAGAACGAATCCCATTTCCAGTTTGGGACTCTTTACTCACACCCTGTGCGTTCATCCAGAGTGTCATGATTTGTCTGCTTTTTGGACCGAGAAACAGTGGAAAAAATACGGATTATATCATTATAAAACATATAAGTTTCATGACTCACCCTAACTCCTGTGTGTGATCAGTATTTCTGAAAACGGAGCGAATAACTTAAGTGCTCGGTGTGCACTTTAAGCTCCTTACACGCAGCTCGTTAAAAAAAAAAACCTCTTGTCCCTACGTGTTTCTGTGCTCAATGAGGTGTTAAATAGGAGATGCTCTTCAAACAAACTAATCCACCCACGAGAAAATACACAAAAGAAAGTCCCCGGGATGACATTCCCCCGCTCTCCCCGGGCCCGTCAGAAACGCCGCCTGTCTCTCCATCAGGCGGGCAGAAAAGGATGAAGTGGGAAGGTCCCCGGCTTAGCAAAACAGCTGCCGCAGACTTGAAAGGCGAGGGGCAAGGTAGAAGAGAGGTCTGCCCGAGATCACAGGCACTCGCGGGCAGATAGGATCTGCGGGAAGTGAAGACAAGGTGTGAGAAGTCTGTTCTTTCTTGTATCATCGCAAGGGCCCTTTTTTTTTTTTTTTGAAGATAAGCCCCTCTTCGGGCGGGGGTGGCGGGGGGGAAGGACGGGGAGGTCTTTGCACTTCAAGGGCGGGCGCGTTTCCACCTCCCCTCTGTTTGTTTTCTAATTTTCTTTTCACTCTCACGTCAGGCTCTTGGTGACCCTCTCTCTCAGCAGCATCAGCAGCACCTCTGCCCACAGACAGGGGTTAAGAGGCCTCCCGAGGGAAGGGGGTTTTACAGGGGGGTCTGGAGGAGACAGGGGAGGGCTCAGGTGGACGGGATGTGGGGGAGTGAAGGCGTGCAGGGAAATGCCCAGACACCCAAACGTGCTCCAGAGCGGTGACCGCCACAGGGATGGACCACGGGAAAGGTCCTGGTCACCTTCAGGATGTCTAAGCACCACCCCTACACAGAGAGGAGAAGATTTCTTCTGTACCCACACAAGTGCAGAAGAAGAAAAACGTGGCAGGGGAATTTGAAAAAAAGTCAGAGAAAAAACCAGAAATGCGGCGCTTCTTTTGGTGAGGAGCACTCCGAGCTCGTTGTGTTCAAAACCAAAATCTTGGTCACCCTCTACCACCTCTCTTTGCAAATTGGAATTCTTCATCTACAGTTTCCACTGCTTAAAAATCCTACAGATTCTCCCTCCTTTATGAAACAGCGGAGGGAAATCCTGCCAATGCTCCATAGGTAAAAGGGTGCTGGGTTTGTTGTGAGGCCTGAGGATGGAAGGCAGCAGGAGCCCAGTTGCCAACATTTTGGTTCAGGGATGTCCTGGAGAGTTGGGACGAGTGGCAAGCAATGCTTTCATGCAGGAATAGCGTTCAACCTCCATTCTGTGGCATCCAAACAAATAAAATAGCGGAGAGAAATCCAGGTGTGGCTTGTCTGTGTTGGGTTGGTGACACAAAACACTAGAAAGTTCAGGAAAAAAAGCGAAGAGAGTACAAGGGAGCACTGCCATGGAGAAAGAGGGAAATGAAGAGGGGAATGTTGGTGATTTCCCAGTTAACTCAGCCCACATCTCCCAGCCCTCTCTGTGGATCCCCCTCCCGATCACCCACCCCAAACCCATAACACAACCACCCATCCTTTCACCAGCTCTTCCTTCCCCTGCCTCTAATCCCTCAGGACACAAACGAGCCAGTTCAGGGCTTTATGAGCAGAAGAGGGGGATTTCAGGCTCAGGACACGCCTGGCAGCCCCCGGGGCCAGGCAGGGACCTGCTGCTGCCCGTGTCAGGTTGTTGTACAAACATCACCTCCCGCGAAGCCCCGGCGTGGTCCCCAAGTCAAGCGCTGGAGACAGTTTGCCCAGTAGTTTGACCTTTCACCTCCCCTTTACTAAATAGACCTAATTACTGCGTTTGTCTGTCATTTAAGCAACAAATGACTCCATTGAGGTCATCTGAGGGAAGCTGGAGCTCTTAGCTGTCATCTCAGGAGGGCTCGGCTAATTTTATCCTGCTGGGGAGGAAAGCCTTGTGAAGTTTTGCTGGAGGGCTCTGTTACAGTCGTGGTTTCCTGGGAAGGGTTCGGTGACACGCTCACGGCTCAGGAAAGAGAGGTATGGCCCCACCAGCTTCTCCTGGTTCCCAGTCCTCGGGGGATTTCCAAGGATTGTAGGAGAAATCTTAAAGGAGAAAGTTTCTGGGACCATGGAGAGCAAAGCAACCAAAGCAGAGCAAAGCGTAGCACTGATAATTATAATAATAAAAATAATCAAAATGGGTATGATAACCATAATCATAATGAAAACCAGCAATGATAGGGTAAAGCCATAATGATAATGATCATACTAATAATATTAACACTGGCAAAATAATAATAATAATAGTAGTAATAACAATAATAATAATGTCACGGGCAATTTTCTCTTCTAAATCCAGATTTTCCCACTGGAAGTATCAATACTCCCAGCGTGCTGACAACCTTTTGTTCAGCCACAAAAAAGAGTCAGAAAATGCAGATGAATTTGTTTCAACGGCGTTTCCTCCGCAGTTTTCCGTCCTTGCAGTTCTGATGGCTCCCGGTTGGGTGCTTTGTGGGGAACAGGCAAAATGGTGATGAAAGAGGGAGGAAAACTCAAAGAAACCGAAATGTCGGCATGGAAGGAGGAGGCAAACCTAAAAATGGGCTTGTTTCCCCTCTGCCTGCAGGCACAGCGATCCCAGAATTAATTGCATGGAAGCAAATAGATCTATTTCCACAAAGAATTCCTGAAAATGCTTCTCTGTCTGTTTGTACATGGAATGGTTTGGGTTGGAAAGGATCTTAAAGCTCATCCAGTGCCACCCCTGCCATGGGCAGGGAAACCTTCCACTGTCCCAGGGTGCTCCAAGCCCCATCCAGCCTGGCCTTGGGCACTTCCAGGGATCCAGGAGCAGCCACAGCTTCTCTGGGAATCCTGTGCCAGGGCCTCCCCACCCTCACAGGGAAGGATTTCTGCCTAAAATCCAATCTAAACCTGCTCTCTTTCAGTTTGAAGTGAACATATGAGCTTGGGCACAAGGATCTCTGGTGAGATGTGTTTGGAAGTTGTGCCAAGGCTCTCATCCCTGGTCAGGGAACATCCCTTCACTTCCAGGATATCTCTGCCGAGGATGCTTTTCTAGCTTGTCCCATCTCCCTTCTGTGAGCAGCTCCTGCTCTGGCTCTTCTCTGCGGTGTTGGATGTTCCCTTCCCGTCCTGCTCTGCCATCCCATCCCCACCCTTGCCCTCCTGTGTCCCTCAGACTCCAGTCCTGGCCTTTGGATCTGCCCTCATCCCACCTCCATCCCTGCCTTGCAATTCCAACCGGGACCTCCCCGTCTCCTGCCAGGCTCCCCCTCTGGGTGGGAGAGGGTCCCCCTTTAAACATCTGCAAAGCCTCTCCAGGCTCCTCAGCCCCCTCTGCAAAGCTCACCAGCACCGTGGTGCCTTGAAGACAAAACAAAACATGACAGCAGCCGGAATTGTTGTTGTTCCCATCGCGCTAATGTCAACCGAGCGCTTCCTCCCGCTGTCGCCGTCTGTCTCCAGCCATCCCCAACGTCTCCTCTGCTCCACCACCCTGCCAGCCTCAGCTGAGGAAAATTCAAGGGCTGCTCAGCCCCTGGCAGTCACAAAAAAAAATCACTCCTGCAAGAGGGGAACATCTTGCTTGGAGGGGTCAGAGCTGTCCCACTCCCAAGGGAAGTGAAGATGGGATTTTATCCCAACTTTCTGCAGCACAGGAGAGCCTTGGTGCCTGCCTGGGGAGGTGGGGTAGAGGCAGGAAAGGGCTGGAGGCTCAGCAGAGCCTGTCCCTCAGTCCAGGAGGGGTTCCAGGAGGGAACAGCCCCGTGGGGGTTTGAAAGGCGAGAAGATGGTGACGGATCGGGCGCGCTCGGAGCGCTCGGGCAGCCCCGTCTTTCAGCAGGGCTCAGATTAACTCTGTCAAACTCAGATCTTTTCCTCCTTCTTCTCACTCCCCCTTTCTCTGCTGACACCGCCGAGCAGCGCTCAGGACGTGTTCCATCAGCAAAGAGAGGTGCTCTTTGCAGTGCAGCAAGGCGAAAAAAAAACCCCAAAAAACAAAACCAACAAAAAACCACCTAAACAAGGGGTTTAAATGGTTGTATTTTTGCTCTCCTGCTTGGTGAATCTTCCAGGGGTTTATTTTCTCTCTACAAGCCGAATTTGCTGCATCAGAACCACTGCAGGAAGAGTTAAAATAATCTCACAGCATTATCTTTGCTGGGAGGTGGGAATTATCCTGCATTGCCCGGGTTAGCTGGAACAAAATAAAACCAAAATTAAGTTATTTTGCTGCATGTAACAGCATTTTTTGGAGCACATCACTCCAGTCTGAGGGGAGGCTGTGTCCCCCCTAATAAAGTGTTTTTAGGAAGGAGAGAGGAGCCTAAAGGAGTCCCAGCTCTGCCAAAGCTTTTCATGTGCAAATCACAGAAGCAGGAAAATAGAGACGGGACTTTATCGTTAGCCCGTTGCAAAATTTAAATAAACATCATTTCTTATGCTCCAAGGAGATTTTGATGAAAAGGTGAATGTTATTACAGGTGCTTAAAGGCTTTTTAAAGCCTCATATCGTGACGTGGGATGAAAATGGATTGAAAGAGACAGCGAACATTGGAATAACATCCTCCCTCAGTTCCTCCACTGACAGATCCCCGCTCCATCAGAGCCCAGGCGGTATTTTAATAAGGTTGGAGCACAGCCTTCAAGTTCAGAGCTGTCCACCTGAAAAATAAGGATTTTCTCAGGTTTTCAACCCAATTTTTCCTCCTAAATCTCGTCTCCTCCCTGCTCCTCTCTCTGTCACCCACCAGGAGGAACATCCTGAAGCTACGTCAAGGGAGTGAAGCAACGCCAAATTCTCTTCCTTCTCAACGAGATGACAAATTCTGTTTGGGTTTTGGCATCTCTGTGCTGACGAAAAGGTGGCTCTTAACTGATGTGTTTTTGCAGCGTGTTTGGAGAGAGGCTGGAGGAGGCACCAACACCTCCCAGGACTGGAATGGGGAAGAGGAGAAGCGTAAAAAATATAGCGGTGTATTAAAAAAAAAAAAAAAGAAATAAAAAAGAATTGCAACATCTCACCGAGTTCTCAGGTTTTAGTTGAAGGAAAACGTGTACCACTGCAGGAATGAATCCCAGGAGCCTGGATGGAAGGAATAGAGTCTGTTTGTTGTGGGAAGGCACAGGGAGGTTATTTGTGGAGACAGGTGAGTGTGGGACCATCAGCTACGAGCATAAATTGTGACCTAAAACACCCAAGCCAAGGAGCCACCATGAGCTGATTGGTTTGAATATTGAGGATGGGTGAAATCAGCTCAAGGCTTTTCAAGAAAAAAAAAAATAAAAATCTATGAGAACGAATTGTCAAAAAAAAAAAAAAGAGAGAAAAGGAGAAATAAAACAAAATAAAGTGTGGTGGAGCCTTTGAGCCAAGCAGTGGGAGTGCCGACCTCCTGCTGTCTGTGTACCCTTCCTGAATAAATATTGCTGTCGTGCACAGATAAAAGATTATTTTTATAACAAAATTAGCTTCTCTCCCATTCTCGTCTGGTTTTGCTTTCCAGGCAAAACAGTGAACTTCAGCTGAATGGGTAAGAGGAAGCATCCCAACGCCCAAAAATTAAAAGGAAAGCCTGATAAAAAACATGGAAGAATGATTATCCGTGAGTTTTTTTCTTGTTTTTCTCCTCATTTCCATAGATGTGATTGCTGCAGGTGCCTGGCCTTTTGTCTCTTCCCTCAGCATTGGTGTGACATCCACTGCTGGACACACAGCTCGATCCCAAATGTGCTGACCTTGGGCTGCACTGGGTGTTTGTCCCCCATCCCACAGAGATCACAAAATGGGGTTTTTTTCCCTCCCATTTGATGGTGAAAACCATCTGCAACACTCAGACATCCTCTTTTGGACACGAGTGAGGACAGGCCACAACAGCAGGGTACAGGTTCTGGAGATCCCCTGGCCAAGGTGCCCTTTCTCCTGGGTGTTCCTTCAGTGGGAGGACGAAGCAACCTTGGGAATTGAGTTAAATCTCCCTTCCTCTGGCAGCTCTGGCCATCTCCAGGGCACTTGAGGACAAATGTTTCCATCCCAAGCTTTCCATTCCACTTACACCAGGACAAAAACCAACCTGTGCCACCCCCTTCCTTCTGGTTCACACTAAAACACTGGGAATACAGTTTGGGTTTTGGATTTTTTTTCCTGTGTGAAGAAATATACAACAAAAGCCAAAACAAAGGACACTGGAATTCCAAGAGCATCCCTGAAAACCCCAGCCCGTGTCCAGAGGAAGCTGGTGAGCCTTGCTGGCTCTGCCTCTTCCAGCTGAAGACCATTTACCCCATTTCCTCATGGCTACGCATTAATCGGATCCAGCTACCAGCCACACACCTCTGACTTCCTTCAGATCGTGCCTGGGGTATTTTGAGCTCGTTTTTAAGGGATTCGTGTCCTTTTAAACTCCTTTCACCCTCAAAAACCTCCCACAACCCAGAGAGGCAACAAACGCCGCCGCTGTTCTCGCGCGCAGGGACCCGCAGCGGTCGCCCCGCGGTTTGCCTTGGGTCAATAAATGTCCTTCCCTCAGCAGCTGAAGTGTCCCCAGGGGAAGAGCGAGGCGAGGTGATTTTGTGGTCTCAGATACCCAGGGAGTTTTCTCGGGGATGAGCCCGGTGTGTCTGTGTGCATCCAGACATGAAAGACCCCGTTATGAGTCTCCGGCCGAGGTAAACCTCCTCTAGACCTCGTTGGGGTTGGGGGCTGGACTTGGCCCCAGGGTTCAGACTTCATCTGCTGCCCTCAAAAGATCTTTGTTGGCCGTGTTTTCGTGTCGTGGGGATGAGGAGAGCTGATACGGAGAGATCAACCTGGGTTGCTCCCGGATTTTATTTCAAATTCGGGGTAAACCAGGAGAAAAATGGGTCTGGGTTTACTGGGGCGTGTTTGGGAGCCGCTTCCC
Source organism: Sinosuthora webbiana (assembly GCA_013397395.1). NCBI lineage: Eukaryota > Metazoa > Chordata > Aves > Passeriformes > Sylviidae > Sinosuthora > Sinosuthora webbiana. The sequence continues at coordinate 16,890 of VXBN01001589.1, read as the reverse complement.
CTGATGCAGGGTTGTAGCAACTCACCCTTGTAAAGAGTTTTCTCTCCTTCCCGGCTCCAGTGCCGTGCAATAAGAATTTCAGAGGGATTCTGAAGCCTTTCCCCCGCTCAGATTCAGCACGGAGAACAAACCCAGCAGCAGCAAAAAAAGAGCAAAAAAAGGAAAATAGCGCTCAGCAAAGCCCGACTGCAAAACCACGGCGGGCTTGGACCTGCTGTTGGCCTCCTCCACTCCTCATCGCCCTTCCTTATCTCTCCCTCTGCCCCTTCCCTTCCCCTTCAAACCGCAGGGAGCAGCAGCCGGGTCATTTATCAGCGTCCCGCGGGCATTTGTGGCTCCCAGTCCTCCCGTGCTGGCTTCTCCACCCCAAAACACCCTCGGCCTCTGCTTCCCTCCCCGCCGCGGTCCCAGCGGGCGCGGGATTCCCGGGGTGCCGGGGATGGAGCCGGGATGCAGCAGGCGCGCACCACTGCTCCCTTCTGGAGAAGGATATTTCGTAATTCTAGGAGAAAAGAGGGTTTTTTTCTTCCCTAGGATAAAAGCTGGAGGTAAACTGAGCACGGAGCCTGCGGTGACAGACACCGGGTAAAACAACCCCCCAAAAAAACTCTCAAATTTTGCTTTCAGTGCCTCGTATTTTGTAATAAATTAACTTTTCTCGCACCCCCTTGGTAAAGAAGGGGGCAAAGCCCCTGTGTGGCATCTTGTTTGTGGTGGTTTCCCTGAGTTTGGAGAATAAAACTCGATTTCCCAACGAAGAGTGAAACCACGGGCGGGAGGGCGGTGTTGGAACTGGGGAGATAAGGGAGAAAGCAATCCCAGATGCGCTGGGGGCGGTGGGTTCGGGGGAGGGAAAGCAGGACTCAAATCAGGTTGGAACAGATGTTCCAGCGTCTGGATTTTGCCAAACATTTCATATTCAAAGTGTCCGGGGGTTTTTTTTAGTTGAACCCTTGTCTCACCAGATGGGAAAAACCTGTCGAGATCAAATAAAAGCATCAACCTCTTTACCAGCAGATGACCCCAAAAATAGATTTTTTTTTTTTTTTTTTT
>VXBN01001588.1:654997-692497 GCA_013397395.1 Sinosuthora webbiana | reverse complement strand
ATGGGGACATAATTTAAACATCTGCATGCGTAGCAGTGGTTTCAGAATATGAGATCAGCTGAGCTGTTCTTACATGTGCAGGGTGGTGTGGCCTGCCTGCTGTGAGTTCAGCCACTGACTGATTGTACTTCAAGCCTCAGTATGTCCAGAGTAATCGTTTTGAATTCATCTTTACATTTTTTGACTGTATTTTGCCATTTAGTGAGGCAATCATCCTGCCAAGCAGCCTCTCCACATGGATGTTTTAGTGACCCTTTTCAGCACTTTTGATGTGAAAATGCCCAGGATCTTAAGCTTAGAAAATGTGCTTACTCTTTTGTTATTTTTTTGATACCTTTCACAATGAGTTTTTTTCTGTTCCAAATAGAAGCCTGCAGAACGGACTTCAGCCCTTTTTTCTTGGTTTGGCATGGCAGAAACTTGAAGGTTATGTCAAGTTGCATTTTATCTATGATAAATAAGCTCTTAGAAGTTTTCTGTTTGGATTTAGTACAGGAGACTTTCCAACTGGACACGTGGATCATGCAGTATGGTTTTTGGACAGCATTTGTTGGACTTGTCATGAAAATAAAGCTTTGAGTTCTTCTCCTGTGTGTGTGCTACTGGGGAAAAAAAAAAAAAAAAGTAATTTTTAAATTAATTCTCTAGCCTAGAAAGTCTCTAGCCTAAAACCTACCAACCCCAACCCCACAACAATTTCTCCTGCCCAAAGGAAGTTCTAGAGGAATAAACAAACCACGAGTAAAGACATCTGGGAGAGAAGCCAGAAGCAGCGTAGCAGGTTCATACATTTAATCTAAGGTTTCCAAGTCTCTCGTGACTCTTGAACCTTTGCTGTTATTTTTTTTTTTTCCTACAATAACGGCTTTTAAGAGTTTATTAAAAAATCTGGAGACACTGTGTCTTATGGATCCAGATCAGGTGAGTTGTTCTATTTTTGCAGGCAATATGCTGTGGCAGAAATGAAATTAAAAGAAATCAGCTGGGCTGCTTTTTGTGAGAGGCAGGTGTGGGACAGGGAATAAACAAGAAGTTTGGTCCAAATAGTCACTGCAGATGCAGTGGAAGAAAAGGTGGAGTTTTTACAGTAATTTTGTGAGAGTGCAGGTAAGCATGGTGGTAGTGTCAAACAAGGTTGAAGTTATTAAAATTGCAGAAGAAAATACTGAATTTTAGATTCCTATTAAATTTGCATGTAGGTGAAGAGAACTAGAAGAAAAAGGATGATGTGCTGCTTGTATGTGGTGAGTTTCAGCTGTGACAGGCAGTGAGGGGACAGAACATCCTTCCTGAGTAAAAGATTTTGCAATTAATTATCTTTCTCTGGTAGCTTTGGTTTATTTTTCTGGGAATTCTCTTGCTTGAGTTTCTTGGATGGAGATTGTATTTCAGCCTGTGGTCTTCTTATAGAATGTTAATTCCTTTAGATTGAACATAGAGACTTGTAAACTATGAAGAAGAGGAAAAAAAAAGCCAATTAAATCTGTGTTAGGTCAACTCATCCATTGCAACAAATTTATTATGGAAAATTCACAGTATATGTAAGGCTTATTTCCAAGTCATTATATGGAGTCTGTGGTGGCTCCTACTGAAGATCTGTTTTTATTTATGTTTACATTTCACCCATTAAGATCTTCAATTCAAAAAGATCTTAAAAGTAACCTGGCCAGTGATTGGAACCCGATTTTAACAATAGGAGGGTGGAGGAGTAGGGAGGAGGAGGGGTTGTTGCGGATATGTCAAGAATTTGGACAATAGAAAGGTGTAGAAGTGTTTTAAATTGGAGAATAAGGAGTAAAATGTGAAGTGACAGGCATAAAGACTAAACTACCTTTTTTACTAGCTGGCTCACCAAAATGTTCACAAAGTAGAAAATTAATTCAGCAGAAAGGCAGGTTGGGGTTTTTTTTCTTTTTTTCCATCTTGTTTTAAAATTAGGTTTGGACCCATTTAGTCATGTCTTCTTCATATAATTAAAATGTTCATGTGAAACCATTTGAAAGAAAGGACCTCAAAATTTAAGTTTTTATACATAATTGGGGGAAAAACCCCAAAATGTTTATCTGTCAAAGCTATTTATCTGTATAAAAAATTATATAATTTGTTGGGGTTTTTTTTTTAGAGTTGTTGTGGTCTCGCATGAAAACGTTTGAAAAGGTGTGAAGTTTATAAAATGAGAACCAAACACAAGCAGAGGAGCAGCCAGCATATCTGGGCCTGCTGTGCTTTGGAAATGGTCAACAAGGAAATTGGGGCTGATCTATGTAAAAAGGCATCAAACCAACAGCACTGAAACCCAGGGCTGGCAGCAGAATGACATGAGCAAACAGGAGCAGTGTGATGTCTGTGAAGATATTGCTAGATTAATAATAAATAGCTATACATAAATAATTAGGGTTTTTGACAGTTTCAATGACAAGTCATCCAAGGGAAAAAAAATCTGCATATTTGGAGTTGAAAAATGACAAGTTGGAGATGACAGAGGGAGAGAGGTGGTTTGGAACAGACAGGCAGCTTGTCTAAATATGTGTAATGCTAAATACAGGTGATTATTTATTTGAAATTAAAAATAAGCCTTTGATTCAGTTATTTTTAAATTGTTAGGCCTTCTCAGCTGCTAATTTTGCCAGGTGCTAGAAGTTGCAACACCCAGCACATAACTTATTACTTAAAAGTGGCATTTCTGGGCACCAGTGGATATCTTTTTATTAAAGAAATGCTGTTTAGTGTGGTGAAATGCAAGTTTCCCTTTTTTCCCCACATAATTTGAGATAATTTGTGGAACTCTGTGATTCGGAAGCAACAGCAAAGATTTTAAGATGTTGCGTTTTTCCAATTAATATATTTGATCTATTGGGTAACTTTTATGTGCTATGGATATATATATATTTGTGGGTATCTAGAGCTGAATGAAAAAATACCGTTTTTAGCTTGCAAAAAATGCAATTTTTAAAGCTTTTAAATACCACAACATCACAGAATATCCAGAGTTGGAAGGGACCCACAAGGATCATCAAGTCCATCTCCTGGCCCTGCACAGGACCATCCCCAAGAGTCACATCATGTGCCCAAGAGTATTGTCCAAGTGCTTCTGGAACTGTGTCAGGCTTGGTGCTGTTCCCACTTCCTTGGGGAGCCTGAGAATCTCGCATGAATTTTTAAATATGACTTTGTTTCCGATTGTTTTACTTCTGCAATCTCACTCATCTCACTGAAGCTAAAAGTACTATGAAAATCAATGGGCAAAAATAGAAACCTGTACCTAGTGTTGACACATTACTCCTAAAAAAAAAAATCTAAGTATGTACAGAGCACTCTAAATATGTAACCCCCCTTTGTTATTCCCTTGTTGGCCTGTACCAGTGGGATAAATTGATCATTGTTAGAAAGTTCAGTCAAGAAAGCCTCGGGAGATGCTGTTGTGCAGGTCTGATGTCCATCATGGAGCCAGAAAAAGGCAGGTGGAGCAGTGGTGGTGGTTGTAGGTGAATCTGCTCCTCCTTAATTAACACTACTTAAGTGTTATTACTTAATAATGCAAGGGGTGCCCAACTTGGCTGAGCCCAGTGTGAGTGTGACAAAAAAAAAAAGGAGGAAGATTTTATTGCTCTCTGGAAGATTATCGTACCACCTCTTGTTGCAGAAGGTGATGGTAAGAATCCTCTTCCAAATTTATTTTTAGTCTTGGTATTGAAAAGGTAGAAGGCTTGTTAAGTCTATATTGAAATAAATAAAGAATCTCTTAGAAATACTTAGATACTAACAAACTTGACTAAAGTAGCTTTTAGGTAATGATGAGTGAATTTATCACAGTATGATGCAGTATTTCAGCATCTCATTATCTTAAGATGCTGCCCTCAGTTTTGATTGGCAGCATGTATGAAGGTGTAATGTACCATTTGCAAGCTATTTATCTGTTGTAATTTTTAGTAACGACTAGGCAAAGCTCAGCTCAGATAAGCTTGTTTAGTTGTCATACATGTCAGACCTCCAGTTAGCTGAGGATTACTTAGAGAGTTTTGTTGTTTTACTTAGAGATGTGTCAAAAAATAAACCTGTGAAGATGATACTTCAAGAGCCACCACCCATAAACTTTAACGTGTTTTATTTTTGTCTTGATTTGAAATGTTATATGGTAAATACTAAGCTTAGGAAGAAAACCTGGGCTCCCTTTTAATCTTTGACTTTAAATGCTGTCAGCTTTCAGAGAGCAAAACCCATTGAATCTCTGTGTGTGTTTTGGTGTGGTGCTGATCTCACTGTGGTTGTCACTAGACTAAAGGTTTTATTCAGTGATACAGAGATCTTTCAGCTATCAGATCTGATGTGTTTTGAAGAGTCCCTCTGTAGCACTGGGTGTGTGTGTTCATCTGGCTGTGTCTGAATATACATGAGCTCTTTTATATTTTTATATTGTAGAGCATGTTTCCAAATAGATTCGACAAAAATGTGAAAGCTTTGATCAATACTTTAATTTTATCATATATTTGATCTTTTGATAATTGCAACGCTTTCTAGTATACTCATATCCATATTCTGTAATAGATGAAAGAAGCACATTGTGTTTAGAAAAGACAGCACAAAAATACCCTTGTATCTCTGAAGATTATATTGCAAAATATAAGGAGCTAATTATTCCCAAAATTGTATTTCTTAATAGTTCTGTTGCTTTTAAGAAATTCTTGGAAGGAGTTTTAATGTTTAGACAGTGAGTTAATGTAATTCAAATGCAAAACTTTGAACTTGGAGTGGGTTTCTTCTGGAGTTAAGTTAGAGGCTTTTATTTTAGATTTGTGTTGGTTTGTCCTACCACCTTGTAAGAACTAGATGAACTGTCCACAGGATGAGTTAGTTTTTTGATTCTGTCATTGATCACTGGCTTCTTGTGTCATAGGCAGATCGCCAAAGTGAAGCTCGTTTGTCATGGCCCACATCAGGCTCTGGCTTTTAATTCCTGGTTGTGAACCTCAGCCCTGCTTGAGGAGGCTTCCTGCTTCCCAGGGCAGTGCTCTGGCATTCCTAGTGAGTCTGGGTTTCATGGATTCTGAGTATCACATCAAACATGGCAGCAGTTCCATTGTGTATCTTTACTGGTGATTTGCCAGGTTTCTTGCACGAGTGAGAGGGGCACTGCACCTGCAAGGCACTCACTATACCTGCTGTTTACTCAAAATTCCGTGTTTACTGTTTGATAGAAAATACTTAGTAGTTAATGAAAAAATCCCATCCTTGCTGCTTGTTGCCATAAAAATTAGTATTACAAGCAGGTGAAATCAATAGTTAAATTATGCTTGACCCAAGATGACATGTCAAGAGATATTATCCATTTTGGAAGAGCATTGGTGTGTGGAAGTTGTGTGAAGAATGTCACTGCTCAGCCTTTTGTGAAGGATATATGTTATCTAGGACAACTAAAATGATGTTCATTTGTCTTTAAATCATTAAAGTTTTCATTAAGCTTAATTGCACTGGAAGTTTGAAGAGTCTGTACAAAGATAATTAGAAAAGAAATGTACCTCTTAACAATTTTTCGCAGTCTTATAAAGAACTTACTTCAATTAGTTAAATGATTTCTTAAATATCTAATTGACTAGAAAGTTTTTGGGAATTAACCTCTGCCATTAATAAGCAACTGTCACATCATTTTTCATATATAGACAGCTGAATTCTGGCTTTAGGTGTACACCTCAACCTAAATTCTGGATTTTTCTACAATTGAAGGCCACATAGCATGGAGTATTTTCTGTTCAAATTTCCTCATAGATTACATTGTTGAGTAGGTGACTTTTCTGTCTTTTGCACTGAGCAGATGTTTACAGAAGATACCCTAGTGCTTTAATGACTTCTTTAACTGCCTCTATACCTTATGTGAAGTTTAAGTTTACAGATTGCTATCTGTAAAAAAACCAAAAAAACTGTCTGGTTCTGACCCAAGTTACAGCAGAGAGGGAATGCTTTCTACCTTGCTTTGACATGTTCAGGTTTTACTCGTAGTGTGATGCTTGTCTTGTCTGGCCTGGATTTTGAGCAAGACAACGCAGCTAGAAGATGGTTAGAAGAAAAAACAAACAAACAAAAAACAAACAAAACAAACAAACAAAACCCTAAAATTCCTACACTTTAAGATGATGCTATTTTTAAATTATTATTTATTTTTATTTTTTTGAGATTGGAACTTGAAGTGTTGTTCTTTAACACTGCATACATTTACTTCTGCATAAAAGTATTAATGTAAAACTTAAAGGGACTGTGTCATTAGAATTAAATGGAATGTTTCTTTGGTGTTTTTTTTAAATGCTCAATAATTACTAACACTGACCTTTAAAAAATGATTTTAATTTCCTTTTAAGGAAATAGATGTATTTGGCTTAAGCTGTTTCAAGTATCCTTTCATTTGAAAGTGAATTGTAGATCTCTGGAACTGAAATTTAAAATGATGGCAATAAGATTAACTGTAGATATGTGTATCTTCCTTCAGTCAACTTAGGTAGTATTTACTCTCACACAGGAACACAGAGAAAAGTGCTAGATAGTCCAACAATAAAAATTTTTCAGAGAAGTCATGAAGTGCACCTCTCCTCTCTGAAAAGTAACACAGACACAGTTTTGTACTATCAAAATTGTTTTTATTCATTTGCCTGTTCTCCTACTTGCCAAAGAAGGAAAGAAATACAGTTAGTGATTTGTGTCGTGTTGTGTTCCCTTTTCCCCCCTATCACACTCATCCACATAATGAATTAAAATTTTGATTAAGAAGACTGAAGTTCAGCCAGCTCTCTGGAATTTTTCCTTCCTGATAAGTGCTTTTGGAATTACAAGGCTTTTATATAGTATTCCAATTAAAAATTGTATGGACAGTTAAAATTTTAATGTATAATTATTCCATACTACAGCAATGCAATTGCTGTGCCTGTATACCCGTAGCATGGTAAATTTTCTTGATGATCTTCAAGTTTTCTGACTATTTCTCCCTGTCTACACATAAGTTCAGATTTCATATATAGTCCCACGTACATTGGGAAGTAACAAGTGAGTATAGAATTAAACAATAAATTTGAGGTGTAGTTCAGTTCTTAAATTGAAGTATGGTTTGATTTAGTCAGGAGCAATCATGAAACAGCAATTGTTTTGGCTATCAATATTGTACAAGACAGTCTCAAGGTCACTTTAAGCCTGTAAACCATTTTATTCACTTTTTTTGACTAATGACTACAATTTGCTGTCACATTAATAGCCTGACACTGGGAAATCACAAAAGCATAACGTTGGAAAATGCAGTTGCTTAGAAGATTTTTCACTGCTGCACTGATGTAATTTGAAGGACTTTATGAAAGAAGTTAGGGGGTTTTGTCTCTAAATTACACTTCTGTATAGCAGTTGATTTTAAAAGAGTGATTTTTATTTAAAGGAATAAAAAAGTATCTGTTCTTAATCATATTGCATCAACAAAAGCAATATTGCATATATTAGACCCTCACATACCAATGACTTTTTCTTTCCCCTTATGGAAACTGAGTGTAGAGCACACTTCATGGTTTGGTTTCATAGTAGAAATGTGATGTATAACATTAAACCATGTGGTAATGGTGAGTAAATTTTTTTTTTTAATGCTCTTTGCAATGATTTTTCAATTGGTTCTTTAGGAAAAAGGTTTGTCTCACTAGTGCTTTATACAGCTGCCATGAGTTTTTTTTATGTTCTGAAGTTAGGGAAGCATTATCCTTGCAAACTTAGATTACAAATATTGCTACTTTAGACTGGAGGAGTCTGCAATTATGCTGGAACTGACAGCATTTGAAGGACTTTTTCTACATAGTATTAAACAAGTTATAAGGAGTAAATAGTTGGTTTATGGGTGCCAGTTTAGTTACCTGATACATTTGGAAGTTCCACAGCCATCGGCAGAAATTAATCCTCTCTGCATGAACAGGGCCAAGTTTTGTGCTCAATTGGATTACCTGTTAAAGTGAGATATTCAGGACTTTATTCCCTGCATATTTTAAATTTGCTTAATAATGGCTTCAAGTTGTGCCAGCTGAGTTTCAGGTTGGATATTTGGAAAAATCGCTTCACTGCAGGAGTGGCTAAGCATTGGAACAGACTGCCCAGGGAGGTGGTGGAGTCCCATCACATGAAGTGTTCAAACAATGAGTGGATGCAGCACTTCATGATGTGGTTTAGTGGCCATGGTGGTATTCAGCTGAAGGCTGGACTTGATGATCTTGGAGCTTTTTTCCCAACTGTAAGGTTTCCATGATTCTCTCTTGGACCTTTAGCCATGCATTTTTTTCTGCAGTTTCTTCTTAAATGGTGGAGTGATGTGGACCTGATCTCACTCTAGACCTAACTTATGTACTTAGGTCTTAGAACTCAAGATGTATCATTATGAACCTCATTAAAGATTATCAATTTCCCTGCAGGAGTAATTAACATTTCTGTTATGAAACATGCTATTTTTTTGTTTGTTTTGTTTACTACACTATTGCGCTCAGCAGTTAGAAAAATAGAAAATAGAAATAGAAAAATGTGAAATAAAAAGGAAACTGCTTTTCCTAAACCTTGGATATGTAAGAGCCTACAGTGGCATCTAAGAGCTGCTGTGATATAAAATTTTGTTGTCCACAGTAAGACAGTCTAACCTTCTATTCCTAATATTTGCAACTGTTTCTTTTGCTGAAGAATTTCTGCAAGAAAACTGTGTTTGTACAATGAAGGGTGGCAGGAGTGTAACAGGACCAGTTTTAACAGTCCTCTCCACACCACTGGAAATTCTTGTGGATTATGCTAAGCACCAAGTAATCCACTTGGTCTGGGTGGATTTGCACCTCACTGTCACTTCAGCAGTGTGAGTGCTAAAGTGAGATTTGTGAGATGTGTGAGTGGCTCTTCATGCACTGAAATGTGGAAGTGTGTCACTAGTGTCACCTGAGAGGACAGCGGGGACGCTTTGGGGCTCTGTGAGTGACATTCTGAAGGACTGCATTTTAGATTGCCTATGGTTATGACTACATATTCCACTAATGTGGAGCAGTTAGGTTTCTCAGATATGCTCAGTTTCCAGCAACTTTCATTTTCTTACACCCTTTGAAGTTTAATTCATTGGCAAATCTCCCAAATTGGAAGGCACAGCCTTTCCTGAAGCTAATGCAATCTTGTGTAACATAGGAAGGTACTAGTGTTCTTGGTAAAGGTTTTTACTGTTTATTTTTTCTATCTGTTGTAAACATTTGAGATCACAGACTTTTTTAGCACATGTAGCTTATGTGTATACACTGATGAGGAAAACTTTCATTCTGATATTCATAATTGCTTTCTGTTCATGCTGCTCATTAATAAATGCTGAATTCATTAAATCTCCAAAAGAACATATCATCGTTAATACTCTCTTGGCATTACCTAAAACACAGTGTGTTCACTATTCTGCTAAAGAGAGGATACAATAAAATATATAAATGTGCCAGTTCAGAAAAGCTGTCTAATTTTATCAGGCAAAACTTCAGATCTTCCACTGGCTTCACTGAAAGCCTTGAAAGTGATTATGGTAGTCACAAAAGTTAATGACCTTTGAAACTGTGTTCTGTTAAAATGTTGCTTTAGGCAGTGTATTCTGAACTCAAAACCTTCATCCACTTTGGTTTTCAAAGGTTTTTGCACTCCTCTTGTCGTAGGAGAACAGAATTGTGTCAGTGCTCCAGCTGAATGAGCTGCTTGGATTTTACACAAATGCGACTTCTACCAAATTGTTGTTTTGTGATCCATTTTGCTGTGAAACATTTCCGCCTCCACCCTTTTAACTTGAATTTCAAGATATTTTGATTCAAAAATCTCATGAACATGGAAGATAATGCACTTTATGAATTAACTCTGTCATGTTCTTCCTCCCACCAAGTGTGCTTATCCCGTTCTCTTCTTTTTCGTAGGTGAGTAACTGAAGGTTAACAGAATTCCTGCTTGCCAACTTTGCTTATTGCTTTTCTGTAGTACGTGGTGGGTAAGTAAGAAAGATACTGTTTATTATTTGTTCTTTTATTTTTTTTTCTTTTCTTTTTTTTTATGAGCACACAAGCAAAAATGAATAATTTATTGTAATTCCTGCAATGGCATTTTAATCCTCATTGGCATGTGCCACAATTGGCTGCTATATTAACATGATATAAAAATGTGCAAAAGATTTGAAAATATATTTTATATGGGGAAGCTTGGCTTGGATACTCAGTTTCATGGAATTGTCTGACTGTCGAGTCCTGTTGTTGTTTAAAATATGTGTATGGGGCAGGCTTGCAAACTTATAGAATTGTAGATGTGAAAATGGTTTGTGTAGGAACAAGTGTTCCATGAAAGACTAAAATTCACAGTCATACAAACTAATTCAGAAAATGATCTCATGGATTTAGATAACTGTTTTGGGCTTGTGGCTTCAAAACTTATGAATGAATGTGTTGTATTTTGAATTTAATTTATGTTCAGCATTGGGCTTTGGAGTTACATTTCCTGTGCAAAAGTTGTTGGGGAAAAAAACTGTTTATAGATTAATACTCAACTTATATATTTCTCAGTTGGGATTTGCATCATTTCGGTTTGTTATAACTGGGAAAAAAATGTATTTTTTTCCAGAAGACTCTTAAACAAGGTGGCTTGTTTATGCTGGATTTGTTTCTTATCAACCACTGAGTGTATGATGGGAAAAAACTGGCAGTCAGGACTTTTGCTGTAATCCCAGCCCCACTGGAATGCATTGTACAGCATTACCAGCAACTCCAGTGGCAACAGTTATTTTCATTGGAAATATCTGTTATATCAGTCAGAAAATACAATTAATAGAAACATAGCTGTATGAAGAAAAAATACACTAAAACACTTCAAACTTGTAGAAAATAGTTCTGAATTCACATAAATTGGTGTTTATTTGAATGGTATTTAAAATACTTTTGTGAAATTTAAAATTTTTCATGCTAATTTAGTGGTTCTTTTTTTTGTCTGAAAGTGTGTTGTCAACAAGGATGCTTAAATTGTTAAATGCCCTGTTGGTTTAAATGATGGAAGAAGGAAGGAAACATTTAAAATAAGCCTCAGACATGATTCTAGATTCTCTAGGAAACCTGATACGTATTCTACCAGTAATGCTTCTGGTAAAACTGAAAAGGGTTTATTCAGTTATATCTGTACAGTGGTATTCAGGAAACATGAGAAGAGCATGTGTCTAGGAAATGAGAATTTTGAGGGAAGGGGTTTAAACCTGGGAAACTTAGAAGCTTATTTAAAAAATGCTGAGTAGTCCCACATGATGCATATCATGTGTATAAAGGGATATGTGGGTAGAGCAAAGAGCACAGAGACACTCAAGAATCATGAATTCAAAGCCTCAAAGCAGAAAATTTATATTAAAAATGTAGTGAATGGGATAAATTCAGGATACCAGAGCCATTTTGTTCTGGCTTTCTTATTTGGGCTCTACCACTTTTTGTCACAGCCATGACTTACTTGATTGTTACACTGTTAAACTTTTCCTTCAAATGTTTAAAAACAACTTTTACAAAATGTGGAAGTTTTGTACGTGGAATATTTTGTCTGGTTTTAAATTTTTAGGTAGCTTAAATTAACTTTGCAGGAATTATTAGAACAGCCTCCAAGTTCAGATGTCTTGCAGAAACAATAAGCAGTGTTTTCCTCTAACTAGAAAACTTTGTTTTTGTAAAACTTATGCTGTCAAACCTTTAACTGATGACTTCAATTGAAATACAGAGAAGCCAGTGATAAGCTTTATGCAACTGAATGTAAATCCTGATTTTGAGGGTCTATAATTCATCCCGTAGGAGAGTATTCAGTGGTTTTCATTATCAATTTCTTTATTTTTCATTTGGTGATTCCTTAATAGCTACAATGTATAGAATATGGATGGAACCAAAATTGATTCAAAGGTGACAGTATTTTACAGGCTTAAAAGGTATTTTTGAATAAATTCCATCTGCCTGGGTATCTAAACCTACCAAATGAAGTAACTGAAGTGTGATTCATTGTCTGCTCTCTTATCAGTTCTGTTGTTGGGAGCTAGTCACAGTTGCATGGATCTTATGAACGAACTTAAAGCAAATTCACAAAAGGTAATATTAAGGCCATGGATTTATGTTCCAGGTTGAATTCGATTTGGAAGCATAGCTTTGAATATGGTAGTCTTGGAATAAAAAAATTAATAAGGAACAAAAAACTTCCTTATTCTATGAGTAATTGCTAACATAAAAGAAGGGCTTCAAAAAGCCTGGAATTTTTATGTCAGCATTAATTAGCTGCTGGAGAAGCCTCTGATAGTATAAGAATAGATCCAAATATTGGTGACTTACAGCTCTTGAATGTAGAATAGACTGTATTGATCTTATATGCTGTCTAGAAATAATGTGAATTGCATTTAATAAAGTGGAAAAGCTAAGCAAAATACATTGAAACTTTAACATAGATATGTTAATAAACAGTATTAGGAACAGTCAATTGCAGAATACCAATGCCATTTTCATTTTAAGTAACTACTAAATGTGGATGGATACAGTGCCTCATCCAAATACAGAATTTTGTACATAAGCTGACTTGCATTTTAAAATAATTGCTGCCTTAAAAAGTCTTTACAGGAATATCTCCTGATATCTTGATTAATTACATCAGCTTTGCTTACATACTAAAATCAGTTTTGTTATCTTTCTATGAGTGGGCTTGTGTTGCTAATTATGGCAGCAATGGATTTTTTAAGTATTGGAGACACTTTATTGCACTATCTAAAAAAGGAAAAAAGACAGTTTTAACTCCCATTTTTTGTAGGCAGGTTGCTATTTCTTTCTGGTTTACATAAAACTTGATGTGAACACTTCATTGGTTTATAGGTAAAGCTCTTAGGTCTTTGATTCTTTAAAGCAGAGCATGTGCATCCTTCCACCCCATGGTTCCTCTTCTCCCTCCTACCCCAGACCTTTCGTCTTGGCTCGTGGTATTAATTGAGCCATAAAATGCCTGAATATGAGAATAACCGATGAATACAGGAGCATCTTCCTAAATCTCTTGATGAGCAGATTTAAAATCCAGCTGACACAGAAGCAGGCATAGCAGTTGCTATCAAAACCCAGAGGCATTGCATTCATGCTGGATTTCCTGCAGCTACACAATCAAGGTGCAGCCAAACTGCACAATTCCTAAAGTACCTCAACAATTTGAGCAGTCAGGACCATGTGTAATGAAAAAGGTGTGTTTCAAATATACCTTGATATAAAGGATTTTCTCATCCCCAGGTAACTTTAATACTTCATTATTTGCCCCAGTTTGAGATGAAATGTGAATTTAATAGGCTTTTGAATGCAATGACTGCACCTTGTTTTGTTCTGACCGAAGGTAAAAGAAACTGAAGAAATAATGTTTTGATAAACTGTTACTTGTTATTTTCCTCTTGTTTCTAGCTTTTTGTTGATTTTTATTTTGTTTGGGGGTGTTTTTTTTGTGTGTTTGTTGGTTGGAGGTTTTATTTTTTTTTCCCCCACCCTCCCAAACAAATGTGCATTGTGCATTTAAAACAAAGACTTCCTTTTGTTTCTAGGGCAAACAACTCCTTTAGAATGCCTGCATTGTACTTTAAAGTGAAAAAATAGAATAGGAAGTCCAACACTTCAGATTTGATAGTGGTTTTTCTGTATATGCAAGTGCTACTTGTGGAGTATTTTTGAGATCTCAGCAAGTACAAACCAAATTATTTATTCGATGGTATCTGCAAGTCCTGTGAAGCAAAGATCAGTTTGAAGCTTCTCTGTTTCATACACTCTGTAACAGACAATTTTGACACAGTTATGTTTGGGTATCCCTAAATAAAATTGGTTTTTTTGGTTGTATTCTTTAAATGCTTTTTTGCTAGTACATGCATATACAAAACAGGGGTTTTGTAGAGTGCTTAAAATCAGATTTTCTTCCTTTCAGTTGTTGCTCTGTGCATTTAGCGTGGTTTTCTTGGATTATTTTTTCTTTTTTTTTTAATTATCTTGATGGGTTTTGTGTATACACTAGGTAGAATATGGTAGCACTGGTAATTCACTGGGTGGACTAACACAGCTCAGCCTGCAGGTGGTTTTGTAGCTTTCTGTTGAAAGGTGACAAATCAGCCTTTAACAGTGACAAGTTTAAGATGAGCCATTTGTGTAGTATTCCTTATTTATGTGAAGTTGCCTCTGTCTGGGGTTTCATGATGCAAGTGACCTGAGGGCAGTCCTGCTGGCCTGGGAAACACAGAACGGAAGAACTGAGTGCATCAGACTAATGTGGACAACAAACTGAAGAGCTAGTCAGTCCAGCTGAAGGGCTGAAGTCGTGGCAGTCACAAATGAAAATGAGTCAGCTGATGGATGAGGTGTGAGTCTGGAAAGTTGGGACATCCAGAATGGCAGCTTGAGGAATGGAAGTAAGCAAGGCTTGGAGCATCAGCAGCTAGGTTAGGAACAGGGCTGGTCACTGGGGTGGATGTGACAGAGCTGAGGATCAAGGTGCAGAAGGAGAAACTTAAGCCAAGGGATGAACTGTCCTCTGCAAAATGGGGAATGAGGCAGCTTCACACACCTGAGGGGCTGGGAATGCCTCCAAGGCTGATTGTGACCAGCAGCATGGGATGACCTCCAGCTTGTTCCCAAGTGGGCCAGGCAGGGGCAAAGAACGTGTGGAGTTCATGTTTGAGGAACAAAAATACAGCTTGGTGTTTATAATAGCTCTGCTGAGAGAATCCATGATTGTTGGTGCAGCTTTTTGCATATGTATATATGACACTAAATGTTTTTTCCATATCGAAGCTATCCTGTAATGACAATATGCATTAAGCAGAGTAATTACTAAGAGAAACTTCACCAAGATTTGTCATGACCGCAGCATTTTTCTATGCACTGTATGGGAGGTGTTGCTAGTACTTTG
Organism: Sinosuthora webbiana; assembly: GCA_013397395.1. Classification (NCBI taxonomy): domain Eukaryota; kingdom Metazoa; phylum Chordata; class Aves; order Passeriformes; family Sylviidae; genus Sinosuthora; species Sinosuthora webbiana. The sequence goes on along the minus strand of VXBN01001588.1, from coordinate 677,572 downwards.
TCTGTGATCTGCAGCTTAATTGAACATCTTGTTACGTTTTTGTTTGATTACTTACAGCGCAGAAAATATGTTGTGTGACCTCTAATATAAATAAAATAATATTATTTTTTCCAGCTTGCAGGATGCAGTGTAGGACAGGAGTAAGGTGATAAAAAGAAGCCAGGGAAGAGAGTATAGTGAGGTGGTATTCATTGGGAGCTGAAAGTGTGTGTTGATAGAACTCTTGATTTGATGTTAAATAAGTAAAAAACCTTGAGGTTTTTTTTTTGGATTTCACAAGTTAGACGTCTTCCAGAAGACAGATATTAACCTGGTCACTGTGTTAGCTCAGGAAAGGCAGCAGAGCAATTAAGCTGCCACAGAATATCTTGGAATTGAAGTTGCTGCTTTTTCTTGCAGGTAGCTCTAGTCCAGATTGTGCTATTTATCTGGATAGAATGAAATCTACTGATTAATGAAGCTGCCAGAGGGTCTCTCTGGCTACCAGGATGCTCTTTTGCATGGTGCTCATACATTTTTTTGCAGTGGAGACAGATACAAAGCCAAACTGACTGATAAGACTGTGCTAGTTAGGTTTCTGCTCAGTGATGGTGATTGAGTTATTCCTCACTCCAACCTCTTCCTATTCTGTTTTAGCTTTCATCTACTAAAACCCATTTTATGCCTTCTTAACTGCCTCCCATGCCTTAGTTTATATGCATTATTTAGTTGGCTTTGTTTGTTTTTAAGGATTTCGTTTTCTTTTTAAGGAAGGTAGCATAAATTAACCTCTGCTTCAAGGAATGAGAAAAGACTTAGATTATTTTTGTCCAGAAATTTCATTCTCCTTTCTTTCTGTATAGTTAAAAGCATGTGAGGCCACATAGGACAATGGATCAGATCAACAGTTTAGTAGTTTCCTTATTTGCCTTGTGTGTGGAAACTTGGAGACAAATACAATTTTTCAGGAAGTGCCAGGTGTTTCAACAGGAATGAAAAAGGATTTTCAGAAAATAGTCAGCAGTTCCAGGTAATCTGTGTGTATGTGGAGACCTGAGATCTTAATGCTCTTGTGTCCTTCAGAAGAGGAGCCAAACCATGACTTCCCTAAATGCAAGATCAAGATCATGAGCTATGTGCTGTTAATTCTGGTGTGAAGTAGTTCTGTCTGTGTTTTTGAACAGAGATCGACTAAATCTAGTTTTAATTAGAGAAGTGTTTTTCAAACTGCTACATTTTATGAACAATAATAACAGTAAAAAATATTAGACTTCAATAAGTGGGGTTTTTTAATGAAAAATTAATGATTGATTCAATTCTCGTGTTCCAACAGTAAAATTCTGCATGGAGCTTATCTTCCTATTTTACTATACTATAGATGCAGTATGTGGAATATTCTATACCTCTTGGCTTTTTAACATTAGAACACTTCTTAAATGTTTTTACTCTAAAAATATTTTAGATTTTTCATGCCATTTTCAGTTGCTTAAATTGGAATTTTTTTTTTTTTTGTTTTTGTCAGGCTTGCAACCATGATCTAAAAGTAGAAAACTATAAGCAACTTAATTTTGTATCATCCAGGTCTCTGGTTTCTGACATATTATCTTTGCTAAAAGGCAGTTCTATGTTGTGTTCAAAATACTTAAAATGTATCTAGTAAGCATGACTGTAAAACCATAGATGAGCTTTAATTTATTGGCAAATCAGTGGCATCTTTATGTTATGTAAGTTACTGTTTAGGTTTATACAACTTCCAGGAAAAGAGAATAATGAGAATCACTATCCAGTATTTAAGAGACCTATGCTTTTACTTATGTGCAACTGACTTGTTTAATGTCATTTTTTTTTCTCTGATGGAGGTCTGCTTGGGCTTTGGTGGTGTTTTTTGTTTTTTTTTTTTTTTTTTTTTTTTTTTTTTTTTTTTTTTTTTTTTTTTTTTTGGTTCTTCTATGTGTCAGGTGGCTTTACTGACTCTTTTTGTCCCTGCTAAATAACCTGGATGAATGGCATGGTTTCACTTACTGCTATTTTAGGGAAGTAATAACGGGTTTTAGATATGATTGTGGTCTCTTGAATATAGTCCATTAAACAGAATGAAAACCGGGGCCCTTTTTGATAATATTGTGTTTGGTTTATTAATAAAATGTCACCCCCTTATTGTGAATATATTCAGGAAAATTGTTTTGAGCTCCATCTGGTTGAATAAGAGAACTGACATAGCTTCAGATGCATTTCCTGGACTGGATTCAGTCTGATGAACTTGTGAGGTTTTGTGGGACAGATAGGCAAAAAAACTGTGACCCCACGTCAATCCAGTTTGTAATTAATTTGTATTATTGTACTTCATAGACTTGTAATTCTTACTGGTTGGAGGAGGTCCTTTTGGAAGTGAATTATTACTCCTTCTTGTAAGGTAAATGATTCTAGACATTTCCTGGCTCTTCATTTAGACATGCACTATTTCATTTTTGTCTTTGGCATGACTGCACTCGATGCTGTGTTATAAATTTATATATTGGAATCATATTTTCTTGTCACATGTTGTAGCTTCTTAATCCAGTGTCTATATTCCATTTTCTCTGTACAAATTCTGACATGTGCTTTCCTAGCTGAGTTCCTTCTTTTATGCTTTGTAACAATGATCTTTCTACTATTTATTCATCATTGCTCCCACAGCAAATTTTCATTTCCCTTTCTCCTCTTCTATACATGGTGGCTTTATTTTTCTAGACTGCTTTGTAGTTTCAGAGACAGTGAGAAATAGTAATTGAGACTTTGATCCTACAGTAAGCAATTCTCTCCTTCTTTGAGGGAACAAGTGACTCAGTACAGGATAAAGCTGTGAGATATTGCATTTATTTCATGGATTAAGTATGCATAGTGCTAAAATGTTAACTGTGGTAATACTAAAGATGACTTAAATTCTTAATTTTTAGCTTGCTTGGTCCAATGTCAACTGTCTATTTTTAAAAAATTATTTCAGCTGGAGCAGTAATATTGGGACAGTTGGCAAGTCAAGTCTATTTTGAAATGTTTCTCTTCACATTTTTGAGGCAGAGGTGATAATTTTCTGGTTTTGATTGTTTGATAATGTAAGACAAGTCTTGCTTTTGAAGTTCTTCTGGGTAGAAAAAAGTTAGTCACAATGAACTTTTTTTTTTCTTTTCTTATCAGCGATTGTTTCCTTGAAAGTAGAACAAAGCAAATTCATAAAAATTAGAACAGGAAGATGTAGTATTTCTTGGCAGATTTATTTATAACCTATTGGCAGATTTGCTTGGGTAGCCAAAGCTTAACACATGATTTTTACTACTCACCAAAAGCCAAGGCAGGAAGTTGCCAAGCTCAATCCATTTTAGGGTGCAGACTGATTAGTTCCCTAGAAGTTAAATGGAGTTCTTTAAAATGTCTGCCACCTTACTGGTGATTAGCACCTTTGCAGCTGAATTAACAGGTTGTCTCAATTTTGTTTCTCAAATCGGAGTACAGCTCCTAGCAAGTCCAAATCACTTTGTCCTGAAGTGACCAGACTCGGTGATGAGCATCTGGTGCAGTAAGTTTTCAATCATCCCAGCTGGCTGTGCCAGAATTCATCTTTCTGTGCCTTTAGTCATTGATTTCTCTGGGCTTTTTGCTCATTGACTCATGGCAGCGTTGCAATAGAAAGTCTTGACTGGCTAAATCAAAACCTTTTTCAGAAAGGTAGTCATGGAATGAAAAGATGAAGAAAAGGAAAAAAAAAGAGAAGAGATAAATGAAGGGGAATCTGAGAGAGGGCAGAAATGCTGGTGTTAAACTCCGAATCAGTTTTAGAAAGGAGCAGAAATCAATACGAGCTTCAAGTACTTTGAAAACCTCTGCATCCCTGTCTCTTTGTTTGATCTGGACTAGCATAAAAGTGCCAGAGAGAGAACAACTCTTCCTCAAATCCCAAAAGATGACTGAGTATCCTCTTTCTTCCTCATTTTAGATATATTTCATCAGTGCCAGCCTGGAGTAATTTTTTCTGTTTACATCTAGGGCAAAATGCCACATTCACAGGATGCAAAACCTATTCTACTCTTTCATCCCTTGACTCACTGCTTATTTTTTGCACACTTGGATCATGGATATTTGCTAGTATGCTGGTTTTGTTACAACCACTTTCCTGTTAACTCAAACACAATGGTTTCAATAGAAAAATTCAGTCTATCATTATTTTATTCTGACTGCTAATGGAGAATTTTGAGAAATGCAAAACTGATTTAGCACAGGTTAAGATCTGTGCAAGATATCTGTAAAGTGACTCTTTCTACCAGCTTTGCAAGATTGTGCTGTGCTTTCACCTCATGTGGCATCTCAGAGATAAATGATGCCTTTCCCTTGCCTTCCTTTTCTTTGAAATGAAGATTTACTCTACAAATAAAGTCAAAGGAGGCTGGTGCTTTCCATGCCATAGTGAACTCTTTAAGGAGATTATTCTCCTATGCTGTGATAATCTGTTTTGGATTAGATATTCAGTAAATAGTCTCTAATGCATCATACAGTTGGCAATGTCGAGTGGTTTTTCAGCAGTTTGGGTTTTCTGTTGTTGTTAGAGTTTTTGTTTGTTTGTTTTTAATTGGCTTTTTTTTTTTTTAATAATAGTTGACTAAGATCATGAACGTGCTCTGTATAATCAAGACCTAAATCAATCTTAAATTTTGTATAAATGTCTCCTATTAATTGGCATACTCCTGTATTCTGTTCTGAATGCACTGTCTGCTCTCACTGGAAAAAGATCTCAATTTTCTGGGACATTCTTACTTAGGAATTGCCCTAGATTTGGAAATGTGAGGGAAACGAATGTTCTTAAATCAGGCAATAACCAAATTTAGCCTGTCTATCACTGATGGAAAAATCCTGAGGTGTGGATATTTTGCTTTTGTTTTTACTTATGAACACATGTCTGTGGTGAATATGTATGCATAGTGAGTTATACAAAGCAGATTTTTTAAGGGGGATCTTTAGTCTCTTCCTTTTCACTCCTGATTTAGTGTTCTAAATTTACACTAGCAGCTACTAAAATACCTCTTATGTTCTTTGAAGTCGGTTTTGTTTTGTTTTTAATAAAGGAGAGAGAGAAGGAAGTTGGATGGTTTTGCAAATGTTGTGTTGACAAGATTAAAAAAATAAAAAACAAAAGATTCTAGGTTTTTGTAATTTAAGCATTGCAAAAATCACAGTTGTGTTTCCATTCCATTGTGTGAAAGAATTGCTGTCCACAGCATGGATGGACTTCTCAGTTTCTTAAAAAGCTGGGAAAACAAATACTGAGTGGCTTCCTCCTGTAAGCACTTCCATGCACTCCACCCAGGGAGACTGTTCAGCACACAGTGAGTGCTGCACTTCCTTGCAGGTGTCTTCATTTAACATCCAGCCCCCCAAAAATCAAGCAGTTTGACACATCCATCTACAATTAAACTTTTTATATACAAATATATGGCTGAGACCTCTTTGTTGACTTCAGGGTACATTTAGTTTTGGATGAGTTGGAGCTGTTATGGGCTAAAAGTTGCATTATTTGCTATGTCCATGAGAGGACTTGTATATTGATGGTTACACAGTGAAACTCCTTTTCACTAATCATCTGAAAAGAATTTGCTTCCAAGGCAGGTGATCCCTCTGATTTACACATTCTAAATGCCTGCAGAGTCCTTAAGTACTATGGTCAATATGCCTCAGTGGCCCGTGGTTCAGTTTGTGAAAATAAAGGGGATGTTAGGACAGCCTGAGGTCTGCTGACTCTCTCCTGAATAGGCTTTGCTGTTTTATTTGGGAGATAAAATTGTTTGGAAAAATGCCTCGTAAAATGTCTGAGATGCAGTGAAAGGATTCATCCGAAAACTGATCTGGCCCCAAGACTTTCTTGTCCTCCCAAGGTGGGAAAGAAGCCAAATTATGTGTTGTTCTTGCAGAGTAACTTATTTAAGAAGAGCAGAGCTCCAGTATGTGGGAAATAAATTTTCTGGTGAGAAATTTCTCAATAAATATTTGCCTCTGATGGCTACTGAATGTAGTTTTAAGTTCCTCAATTGTGCTGTGTTATGAATAATTGTTCATAAGGAAGAGAGTATAAGGGTATGACTTAGAATTTTCAGTACCAAAGCGGCTGAGAGCCCTCTTTCTAAAGAACAATAATGTTTTTATTGAGGAATGAAAACTATTTCTGTATGCAGAGAGTAGGCAGGACTTTATCTGCTCATTTTATCCTTCTTGGAGAACCAGGTGTTCTGGATGGTCGTCTTCTTAGCAGTCCACATTTCCATTAAGGAAAGCAAAGGAAAACTTCCAGTCAGCTTGTGCCCATCGTCAGTACTTGAGGCATACAATGCTTTTACAAGCAGTAGAAAATCTGGCCTGTGGGATTTAGGGGCTGCTCCAGAGTGGATTGACAGGGAACACAGGGAGCAATAACTGGAGTTGTAGGGGGAGGTAGCTTGAAGACCACTCACCCTCTTGCTCAGCCAAGGTGTTTCCTGCAGCTATTCCAGGTGAAGGAGTTTTATTCAGGAAAGTCCCTGGAACAGTTGCAATTCCTGAATCATCTGACATTGGCTTCACTCTGGTAACCCCTTGGGAAATCTAATTGCTAGCAGCTTCTTAGAGGTCAATATTATAGATTGCTTTTTACAGAAAGATCAAGGAAAAGATCAAGCTGTACTTCTTGTTTGAAGATGGGAGGGAGGAAGGACAGGTAGGAAAGGGCAGGGAGCTCAATAAGAGAATGTGATCTGTGCACTGGGGCACTGAAACAGCTTTTCATTGTAACCTTGTATTTGATTATGGTGCTTCAGAAGTAAAGCCCAGGGGTAAAAACAGGATGGAATGATTAAGCATCAGCTCTGTTAAATAATTTCCCATGGAGAAAGAGTTTAATGGTAAAACTTTTATTATTATTATTATGCAAACAATTTTATTTTTATTTTCTGTGTCCAAACTGTATTTTCAAGCTCAGTTACTATAATTTTTAATTAAAAGCAGTTTTTAGATCTTGTTAGTTTTTGAGGAAGGGACTCTACCATGTAAGGTCTGTTTGATGTGGCAAACACAGGACATGCACAGATGTACTGAACACTTTGAAAATTATAATACCAAAAATGAACTCAGTCTCCTACTTGTTCTAAAATTATGAGAAATACCTTTTCCCATAAGTCAGACATGGACTTTGTGTCTTACTTTCCTGTGGGTTTTTTTCATCTCTTCTGAGTTTTTCAGTCCATTTATTGTGGGGAGTGCTTTAAGTAACCATATGGGTTGAGCACGCAGTATTGAGCAGTAGTGGCAAGCAGATAAAGTGAGTATGCAGCACAGATAAATAAGGCCACAGGACAGTGTTTTTTGAATTTACATTGTTAATGAGTGTCTTTACTTCTTATCTGAGGCTGTATTAAAAGGTAAACCAAGCAGCAAACTGAAGCTATGAAAGTGGTTGCTTTGCAAAATCTGTTGGTTGATGAAGTATTGAAAGAATAAAATATTAGTAGATAAGTATTTCAATTTATGTAACCAAAATGCTAAAATAATCTTCTGCTTAATAGAACAAAAAAGCAGTTGTGATACCAGGACCACAGTCTTTGAGTTCTGCAGCATGAGCAGGCAAGCTTTCAGTTGGATTTTACTAGAATATGCCTGAAGAATGCTAGAAAAACTGAGTTTCTAAATTCTTTTTTTCTGTCTGAAAAAGAGTACTTGTACGATGGCTTGATAGAACATAGAGGAAGAGGTTTGTGCTTAACTTTGTTTTTTGTTTTTGGGGTTTTTTTAGCTTTTATGGTGAGATAACAGAAGTAGGTATAGATTAAGTTCACATTTAAGGGGACAATTTAATATAAAGAGGCCTTTTTTATTGTCCATATGAGAAAGCACTGGCCAACACAGCAACAGCACTGGAGTATCAGAATTCTGCAAGTATGCTTTGTTATCATTAATAGTTTTGATTGTCACTGCAGTTTTGAGGTAACTGCAGTGCTAATCCTGTCTGTTAATTACCACTGTCTGGTAATATCTGGTATTTTATGCCTGGTTCCTTTTTTTCCCCAGAGTCCATCCTGGAGTAATTACTGCAGCAGCTTCCCATTTTCAGTGAGGAGGGGAGTGAGGGGCTGGAGGCAGATCCATTGCTCTGGCATCTTTGTTTTTCAGTAAAAAGTTTGGTCAAGACCTCACCTTCATTTTATTTATTTTATGGTGCCTGGTGAAATTTGAGTCATACCGTGCTCCTCCTGAAATTCTTCAGAATTTTTCTTAATATTGATTTGTACCATTCATATTTGTGAGCTACAGTGAGTTAAAGAATGTAAAGAAGTATGATTTTTCAGTTTGCCCATGCTTTGATTTGGGAAACTTAAGTCCTCAAGGAACTTTATTAAAGCCTGGAAACCAGAAATGTAATGGGACAGCAAGGAGAAAAACCACTGAAGACCATCAATGCTATCTTGGGTCCCTGCTGAACCAGGGCCCCATTAGGCAAATCAGAGCTCATTTTGGCAAACACAACTGCAGAGGTCAATCTGAACCACAGGGGGATGGATGAAGGCAAGAGACCCCAGTTTTTGTACAGTTGTAATTTCAAGGGCTTCCCTGGACGTTTGCTATGCTTTGCTTTCACAGTTAGCACTGTGCTGTCTTGCCATCCCAAGCTTGATAAAATCTTTACTTGGGTGAACATTTTTCTATTTGCCATTTTGTTCCAATTATCTTTGAACAGCGCATCTTAAATAATGCTTCTGTGTAAGACAAATATTTTTCAGGTACAGTGATCTGTCAAAAAATGTTAGGATATCATAGTGTAAATTTTATCACAGGTGTCTTACATCCTGGCCTAACTAGTTTAGCATTTATTGTGCTGTAATGATTTCCATTTTCTGCTTGTTCAAATAAGCTTTTGTATTTCATGCACCTGAGTTTTGACTGACACTGGATATTTACTCTAATATGCATTTTGATAAAGTATAGAGCAATTAGAAGGAAGATGACACTTATGAGGGAAGACAAGTAGATTTCACTAGACAATATCATTTATCATGCTTTTATTAGAAAAAGATAGAAAAGCTGTGTACAGTTCTGGACTGAGGGCAGTGGAGTGTAGAACCATGTGCCCCTGTCAAATTGATAGAGTAAAGATGTTGAGGGAGATAATGGAAACTTTCTATTCAGTGAGGAGTGGAATAAAGAAACCATTTCTAGTCATTCTTCAGCATTGATTGCCGTAGTGCTTGAGGCTTAGATCAGAACTTGCACATAATAAAGAGAAAGTTGAACAAATACGGAGATCCAGTTTGGAAAATGTAGTTAGATGAAGCTGATCCTTTGGTGTGGAGACATCAGGAAAATATTTAGCAATTTAATGCAGGTGATAACTACAGTGGTGATAATGCAAAGGGATAAGCTGCAGGCAGTAGCACTGATAAACTGTAAAACAGTGTGTAAGTGGAATAAATGGTCCAGTGCAAAACATATGGTTCCGTATTTCTGGTTTGACCATACTGCAAGGAAACAAAGCCACAGAATAAACTTACACTTCAGCTGTAGCAGTTCATGGTGGTTCTTTATTTGGGTATGTCAGGTTTCACTTCAGTTTCCTTCACACCTGGCTCTAGCAGTCAAACAAACACTTGCATGTTCTACACCTGCTCATACCTTGCCTCTGCAATCACTGTGGCAGCGATGGGTATATTAAATTAATCACTTAGCAATTTTATTATGCAACCTTCTGAAGCTTTAGCGTTCTGTAATTTTAAAGCAGTGTCATTATGGTTACCTGCTGGGGCATTTTATGTTCAGTTTTTATGATGCCTTGGTGTTCATTATTTGCAGTTCAGGGTTGTCCAGAAGACTGGATTTTGCAAGGCTTTATACAGGAACATAGGAGCATAAAGACTTGGAGTCAGAACATCTGAAAGCAGATGACAGAAAAAGAAGCAATCAGAACAGCTGCTGCTGTCACATGTACAAGAATTTGCTGTTCCTGCATCACGCTTACTTTATTTGCAAAATATTAAGTTGCTATTAATTGACGCTGGTTTTATTATCCTGGGGTTATGAATGTTCATTACAACAAGAAGTGGTGGTTGCTGTAGCTGAGAATAACTGAAAATGTCTGTGAGTCACACAGTGCAGATATTCATCAGTTTGGGATGCATTCTTCTACAGAAAAAAAAAATTCTGAGTTGGTATATAAATGGAATAGGAAACCACCTTAGTGGTTTATGAAAAAAAACACCTTAGTTTTATGAAAAATGTTAGTTTTTTTGGTTTGTTTTTTTTTTTTCTTACTAAAGGGTGGGGGGCTTGAAGCAAGATTAGAAGACAAAATTGCAGGTAGTGGGAAGAGAGTTTTTCACCAAAACTTGTTTCTAAATGGAGAAGGTTGTAAACTATAAAAGAAAAAAAAAAATAATAAAAAAGAGGAAGTTTTCATCAGCAAGTGATAATAATCTAAGGGTGAAACCAAAGTTGAATTATTCAAGTTTTGGTAGTTCTTCTGAACTACTGGGTTTTTTTAGTGGAAACAGCTCAGCTGTTTTTTGTGATCTTTGTTTTCCTTCTCTGTCATTATCCTCCTCTTACACATAAAAAGATTTTTTAAAAATTGTAGGAGGTAGCAGAATTATCCATAATTCAGTTTGTTAGTATGTTCACTAATGGATCTTTTTTTATATGTTGTTTTTTGAAATTGGGGGAAGGAGAGTAGAGAGGTGGATGGTCAGAGAATTTTCATGAATGTCTTCTCTTCTTTAGCCTACTATTTAATGAGAAAACACATTGTTTGGGTCAATCTGATTTTCACAGCACACTTCAAACGGTTATTACCCATCAAAAGTTGAAATTTAAAGTGTCTATTTCCCTCCTTTTAGGACCACTATTTTTATTCGTGGCTTCAAGTCCGAATTGGGCCCTATCTCACTTGTATACTGCGTTTTTTCTGAATTATTTCAATATTTCCTCTTCAGCTTTGCAACATTTTTTTCCACGTTTCACGTTTTGACTTTTAGGGTTTCTTCTCTAAATTTTTATTGAAAATCATAATGTTTCTAGTAAGAGTCAGACTACTGCAAACAAGCAGTATTTACAACGTGCTTGTAAATGCAAATATCAGAAGGAAGGAATTTTCTCTTAAACTTTTTCATTTTAACAGGACAGGTTATATTATGGTAAAAAACTGTTTCCAACACTCTTTTCACTGTCTTGTTATGTATTCCCATTAATTAGTATTTTGTCATATGCTAGGGTATCTCTGGTATGTATGTTTGTGGAATGAAAGAAATTAGTAGCCTAAATCTAATTAGTTCCTGTATCTAACATCTACTTGAGAAGAAGTTATTTTAGGTTTAAAACAAGCACTGAGGATCAGAAGCCTTTTAAATGTTATTATGAATCATGGCAATGAGACAAAATATTTCTTGAAGCTGTGATACAAATCCTAAGCAAGTGGCAATATAGTAATGGCATCCAGTATGTTAGCCAGCAATGTCCACTTTTTTTTACATTATAAAATTATTTTTTCTTAAATACCTTTTTGCATTTCAGCCCCGTGTTTTTGTTTACCTGTTGCTTTAGTAGCATGTCCCTTCTACACTAAAGGTTACTCTGGAGGAGATTCATAAGATTAGCCTTTATATAAGCATAATTTGTGGAAAAGGTATTAATCTCCCATTAAAACAACCAAAATATATTGGAATAATACTTCATATTTCACGTGTTTTCATTGAATAACTTCCTTGGAACGTTTCTTAACGTTTCCGTCAGTGATGGCAGTTGGTATTGTTGGAGTACTAATACATATTGAAGAGTAAAGTATAATACAAAAATGATGTTTTGTGAGATACTTGAACGGATTTTGACGTACTTGAGATACAAAGAATCAACTTCCTGGAATTTTTCACCTTGCAAGAAGGGTGGAATTTCAGTGTGCAACTGGGGGGACTTGTTATTTTCAATAACCATTCAAGAATTAATTCAGTAGCTAACAGTGAGAAAAACAGCCAGAAACAGAAAAGCAGAGGGAGAAATGGGGGGGAAAATAATACAATTTTGTTCTTGCTTTTGTTCTAGCTTTTTCATCAGTTTAATGGCTTTTATTGGCAGGCATAGATGTGTTGTGATAGTCTGAATACGGTGTGTCTGTTGCTTGTAATGACCATTACACCTGTCACAGTCTTAAATCTGAGTTGGTAAACTGAATGAAATATCCTGTGCGTAGGTATAAAGGAAAGTTATGTAGGTGTAAAAAGTTTAGAACACAGGAAGAGGAAGGCAGACATACTGAACTGTGTTTTGTTTAGTTTTGCCCAGAGGAGGGGGGTACTGAGTTGCTAACAATAGATTCTGTAAGAGTTTTAACAGCTTAATGCTAACAATGTTTCTCACCGCTGAAACATCTCCCCTTCCTTGATTTGGGGGAAGGTCACTCTGACAATCGTTTTGTTCTCTGAGATTTCTGAACTTTATCTGTTTCTAAGAAATTGGGTGAAAAATGTATTTGCTGATCTCCACCAAGATGTCATTTGCCTTTTTCTTTTTGATTGTCTCATTTTGATGGGTTTTTAAAACTACTAATTGTATTTTATTGGACCTTTACTAGCCTGCAATGATCTTTATTGGATTAAATTATTTTTAGCCTGAATGTTTTGCTCTTGCTAAGGAAGCTGGGAAGATGGCAAGGGGAACAACATTTTTAGCAGGATGTCTCTGTCCTTATGCGTTGGACTCTCCTGGAGCAGTAGATCAAAAGGAAGCTTTTTATGTAAGCTTAGTAATTTCCTGAAAAAATAATGAGAAGTTATCTATCTGATGTTCAGCAGAGCACATTGTCAAGTCCTGAGCTGCTTGTGACTTGAACAAGTCACAAATGCTGCTTGCCACCAATCTTGGTGTGAGTTTAACTTCTTTTTCTGGGGCAACATGTCAGTGTATTCCACTTAATTGTCGTTTGGAAGTTAGACTAGCAGAATACTTCATAATACTCGAACTGTTCCTTTATTAGTTTACATAAAGACTGATTACCTAAAATTTGCTGTTCTGTATATTTTTGGGACTTGTATTGGCAGAGATGACTGAGATAGGGCCCTCTTAAAATGACTGGGAGGATGCAGGTAGCAGTGTGCAATTGTGAGAGACATCTGACTTGAGGTTTTTCTGTCTTTATTCCACCAGCATCTGAATTTGTTAACCTGCCAGAACACGACAAGTTCACCCTCTCCCTTCCCTTCTCCCCATTTTCTCCTGCCCAGCACATGTAAATACTCTTTTCATGTGTTGTTGAGGAACAAGAGGCTTGAGAATATTCTTTGTTGTAGGCAAATTGCTTTGTGTTTCTACTTGTTTAATATAGTACAGACATGTGTTTAATGGCAGTTTTTAATGGATTTGGGTAGCAACACAAACTTCTGAAGAAGGGAAAGGGCTGACTCCTTTCAATGTGAGGAACTGATAGTCTGGATTTGAGGAGGGGAAAAAAAAGTGGCTTTCATATCTGTGCTGTCAATCTGATCACATTTTCAGTGGGTAATGAGTGACAGTTGTTACCAGCTGATGGCTGTGTGGTGACCTGTGTGAAAGCAATTGCAATTGTGTTTGATTTCAGAGTCTACAGGTGCCTACACTGCAGAATAAACCAACAAAACTGACAGTAATTGGCATTGGTTTCAACAGGCTCTGCAAGAGGTCAAGGACAATCCAGCATTCCAGGACGTTGCTGGGGCAGTTTGGAACTGTTGTCTGAGAAAATTTCTGTGGTTTTCCCAAGCTCTAGCTGTAATGAGGATCAATAGAGTTTTGGTTTCCAGTTCCACAGTCTTCAGAAGGACTCTTTTCTTTTAAAAACATAAACAGTGCAAGGGAGGAGGGCAAAAGAATCATCTCATTATGAAAGTATTCATTCCTTTCTAGAAATACCCTATTGGAAGTGTATCTTTCACTTTCCATTAAATGAAATTGGAAATTAGCTTCTAGTAGTGGTTTTGATTTCCATCCTAATTAAGAAAAATGAGGAATAATAACTGTTTTTGTGAACATGTGCATATGTATGCATGTGTATATGTGCAAACACACGTGGGTTTTATGTACACCAATTAAGCTCAGCGTATTGTGTGTAATTGGTGAGTTACAACGGAAAGCGGCACAATTAATAACAATTAAATGCCAATAAATGCTTAATTGCACCTTATGCTCTATATAATTGCTCAGTAGTTTCCTTTTGTATTTAACTGAAGATTCAGCTATCAAGAAGACTTCTAAAATCCACCATGAACTTGTGTATTTTTTGGGTATAAAGCGATTTTGGGGATTTTCTTAATTTCTCTTGGGTTGGAGGGGCCTTACTTTGAGTTTCAGTTTTGAATGATGATTTCTTGGTTATTCTGGTTGGAGAATAGCTTAGTGGTTTTTAGCCTCACCCTGGTTATCTTGTTGAGTGATTGTTCAAAAAGTGATGGCAGAAGTTTGCCATTTTCATATTTAAATGTAGCTATGTTGGACTTGTGGCAGGGACACCTGGAAGAGACTCATCTGGTGTCTAATGTTGTAATCATTCTGGCTTAAAATATTTTCGTTCTTTGGAGAGAAAGACAGACAGTGGGAAGAGATTTTGCTCCTCTCCAGTATAAACCAAAGTATTTGAATGGATGATTATATATGGATGCTCTTGGGTGGTATCTACTAACCCAAGCAATTGTAAGATGATAAAGCCTGGTGTCTTTTCAGCTGAGAAAATCATCCTCTTTTCCAGATGTTTGGATTAGGGTTGAGCCTAATAGTTACATCCCACCCCCTTTGTGCAAGACAGTTATGGGTGCCTTCCTTGCTCCCAGAATTTTTGTCTGATAAAATTGATGTGACATTTTAATGGCATCAGCAAAACAGATGTATTAATTAATTCATTAGGCATTTATATTTTTTTCTTTTTAGTGCTGAGTACCACAAATATTTAATCAGCTAGCTGTAAGTACTCTTTAAATCAAAACTTGTGCCAGCTCTTAAAAATCAAAACATACTTTCAGGAAAGAAAAAAAAAACCAAAAAACAAACAAATCACTATTGCAAATTTAAGTTATATCTGTAATAATCATTATATCTTTTGGTTTACCTTCCTTTCACAATTTAAAATCCCAGAGGTTACTCCTAAATTGTCAGGCTGTTTTTAGTCCTTCTGTGTTTAAGAATAAAATCAATCTATTTTTCTACTGTCCGGAGTAGAAATGTTTGGTGCATTTTCTCATCACATAAGTTGAAGATTTTAACTTAAAATTTTAACATATAGTTTTGTATTTATAAATAAAAGTATCAATACACAGTGCTAAAAAGTTAAGCTTTTTCTAAACCAGCATTTAACTCTGAAGAGAGTTTGGTGTTTTGAATCCTTCTGGGGCCTTACATAAGTCTTAATGTAGCCATGTATTAATTTGGAAGCAGTAATTTCAATTTTCTTCCTCTTTCTTCCTTCTCTGAGATCTTTTCTGTCTTTGTCTTCCTTCTTTTCCCTTTGCACTTTTTAACTGGAACACAGAAACCTTGGTGGGCTTTTGTCATGAAATAGCGTCATTAGAAGGGATTTTATTAATTCCTAGTCCCCATGGCATAGGAAACAGATACTTGTGCTAGATTGCAATTGAAGCAATAAAGCAATTTTAGTGCAGTCTGGATGCTTACTCAACTTTCCAGACCTGGCATGAATTTTGTTTGTTGTTAGTTTAGACTACTTGCAATGAAAACCACAGTGCATCCAGGTTCTTCTCACTATCAAAGTATTCATTGAAGAAGTATAAATAGCTATAGGCTGTCAATGTTGTTGAACTGTTGATGCATCTAATTAAAATGATTCACATCAGTGTTATCTCTCCCTTTGTGTCTCAGTGCAGCAACCTCTTATTTTTATTACTATGCATTTACACAGAACCAATAAATGCCTTTTAGAAGTATGTTAATGCTGTGGTTTTGAAAAATATTTTAAGAATTTATCCTGTTATGAACAGCTTATAAACAAAAAAAAAAGGTGCATGATAGAGAAGTATATTCTCTTGGTGTTAGTACCTGTAGGAGATCTATTTTAAGATATTTGAGATTGACCCTGGGGGACAAGTAGGAAAGAAGAAATGTATTGATGAATGAGGACAGAGATATTTCTAGAAACATAAAGCAATGTTCTCAAGGCAAAAATAGGTAAGGAAAATGAAATATTTGGGAAATGAATAAAAAAGTCATTGAAAGAAAACTACTTTGGGTGCATGTCCACTCTGGTTTGTGTGCAGAACCAAGGTGAAAGGTGATCAAGAAACTGCATTTCAGGGCTCAAGAGGAGGTTTGAGAAGCTTGGAAAGGTTTGGATGGTGGAATAGAATTCCATTCAATGGCAATGCAAAAAGAGCATTTTGAGAAGGGAATGAGCAAGACTTCATTAAATTGTTTTAGTTAAAATGATGCATTCAGAAATCTGTTCCAAGCCTGACTAGCTCACCTAACAATAAAACCTAAGGCATGCTAATCTTTTATTTGGGCTATTGGAGAAGAAAGTGGTATGATCATCCTTTGATTTCTACAGTTCAAATAACCAGGCTCTCATTCATGTGGATTAAAAAGGAATAGTTTTTCACATAGGCTTGGAGCAAGGCTGATGCATTGACTGACTTTGTGGTGAGATGCATTAACTGCATATTACTTGATATGAAAAGTGAATTTGAAGGTAACCCAAATTTATTGCTGAACGTTTGTAACTGAACCATGTTTGCAGAAATTTCAGTCACAAAAGGAAACACTCCACTGATTATGAAGTGGCATATTATGAACATATCATGGATCAGTAAAAAGTAATACACAATGTAATTTGTAAATATGTGCTCTATCATGACATGTGTTAAAAGGGAGCATCTCATTGCCTAATTTTTGCTGCCTCCTTTTATTTTTGTTGAAAGTTAAAAAAAAAATTGTGTAACCTCTTTGCTCTAATAACTGAGGTTTTTTTTTCTTTTTTTCAAGTTTTCTATATTTCCGTGTTACTTCACTCTTGAGTCTTCACCTGGTTTTTTCTTTGCCAATTTCTTTTCTGTTTCTGACCAGCTGATTTGATATGTGGCTTGTATTTCTACATATTTCATTTGGGTTGGAGGAAGCCCAGGTGAAACTCATTTTACTGCTTGCATGCAAAGGCATTTTGATTTTTGTTATATTCCTTGAAATCAGTTGTATGTTTTTTCTCTGTTTGAATTTGATGCTACTTTTTACTATAATATTTATAGATGACCTGAGAAATCTTGGATCACTATCAATTTTGTTCCCTTGTGGAGTGGATTCCACCCTCTCTGAATGTACCATAAAATCAATCATTAAATGAAAAAGTCTTCTTGGTTTTCATTTTCTGATGGGGGAAACTTTGACTGACTTTGCCACAATTGAGACAGACCTGATGATGTTGAAAACTTGATTATGTTTATCCCCTTCTATTCATATGGAAAAATGTTGTTATTGTATAAAAAGGAGAATCCAAGTTTAAAACTAACAAGACTATAACTTTGATGTGTTTCTAAATCTCTCTCCTATTATGGTAGAAATTAAGCATTCAGAGTTTATATCTGTAGATGAAGAGATTTTGCTTCAGTTGCAGCAGTCCAGCCTTTGTTACCAGTCACCCACTCTTTTGTGGTCTCTGGAGGGAGGTAACCATTGTTCTAGAACAGAAGAAGAGCTGCTGAACAGCCCAGTAGATTTTTGAAGCAATTTAGGGGTTTAGTAGCTGGATATTTTTCCTGTGCTATGCTTTAGAAATTGGCTGCTACTTAGTTTTGTTTTACACAAGTGGTTTGATTTACATGGGTCTGTAGGGCTGGAGAGAAGAGTCAATTCTGCCTTTTCTGTTAGGCAGCATCCTTAGAGGAAAAGCCAGACTTCTGAAATCCATTGGCTTTGTGTCCGAG
This sequence comes from Sinosuthora webbiana, assembly GCA_013397395.1. NCBI lineage: Eukaryota > Metazoa > Chordata > Aves > Passeriformes > Sylviidae > Sinosuthora > Sinosuthora webbiana. Next base: position 659,666 of record VXBN01001588.1, on the reverse strand, counting down.
GTTTTCCTTTTAATTTTATAAACCTATATGGTTCATTTTTTTACTTTGGATGAAATATCACATGAGAAACCTCTGACAATTCCTCATCTTTTTTTTTTATTATGTGTGAAATTTCAAGGTGATTTACAGCAAGAAAATGAATCTAAGCTACAGGGATTTATTCAGTTTCTTCATGCAGTATTTAAAGGAAAGTTTAACAGCTCCTTGTTCTGTTTGTGCATCTGAGTGTATGCAAATATATATATATAAATATACATATTGTGTCCTACTGCCTAAATAGCTGGAAGGCTATAGAATAAAGTATTTTTTGTAACTTCAAGTAAAATACGTCCTTAGAACATATGAAGATGATTCCTTATATATTTTATTTATGCCCTTGACTGTAGCATTTTATGTGTAAGGCCCTTGATCATCCTCAGTTATATAAGATATATTATAGGTTTAGGAATTAACTCTCCTCAAGCAGTGCCAGTTAAACATAAAGTGTGCTGCAGATATTGCTAATTAGTCATTATTATTCTCAGATGCTACTGTCTTTTAACTATAGCAATACTTTGAAAAATTGTGGTTTGCCCAGTACAGTCATCCATCAATTTTTATGTATCATCTTTTCATTGCAGTTGATTGTGACATGTTTACTGGGATGTCTTGACTGTGTTGATTGGTGTTGTGCCCTACTTGTGAGATGATGTATTTTATTGCACTGAAGATTTTTAGATTGGATGTTATAAATTATTAGCTCCTATTGAAATATTTCTTCTTTTAATTTACATTTTTAATATGAGTGCTTGATATTCTGAAGTCTAGAGACAGCTGTTTGCAGGAAAGGAGAGTGCACTTTGGTTTATTTCAAGACACAGCCCTCTAACTTCCTGACATGGTTGCAGTCACCCCTGTGAGTGTGGCTTTGGACCAGATAACTTCTGAGTATCCCTTCCAGTTTAGTCTATCATCTTCTCCATGGTCAGAGAGTTGCCTAAACCCTTAGTGAATTTAAGCTTGTAGATGCTCCTGTTGGTAAAAGTAAGGGCAAAAGTTGGAGTGTTTCATCTAGTCCAGATCACTGCTCAATTGCTCTCACTTCTAGACACTTTCCGAATTCTATGGAATAATATTGTTTAAAGCAGGAAACATTTACACACAAGAATTTTTTTTTTCTTTCATTCTTTGATATATTTGTCAGGATGCCCCAAATTTTTGGGGGACTTGTTGTTTCACCACTGTGATTTCTGTCTCATTGCTTGTTGTTTGTAACATTATTGCTGTGATTGTGTATGGGACTCTGAGAAAAAGTTCAAATACATGAGGTAATGCTTGTCTTTTAGCATCCACTTTTTTCCTCCCTGCTAATAATTTTTGAAGTTTGAAACACAAGTTTCCTGCCCAAAATTTTAATTGATGGCATTTAATCTTTTATATGTGTTTTTAACTTGTTACCTGTATTTTATTTAGCGAGTGGTTAGTATAGCTACTGTAACATGCTAGGCTAACTTGCTGAGAATATTTGAAATCTAAGATCTCCTTCATGGCCTATTTTAAAATAAAAACTGTTGGTGATATGATGGTCACTGCAATTTACTTTTGACAAATAATACTTATTATAATGAGCCTGGAGGTCATTGTGTGTGAGGTACAATACTATATAAATGTCTGCTATTATTTTTTATTACCGAGTAATTTACAATTCCCTTGTCAGCCAGTGACCCATGTATGAACATTTCTGTATACCAGTCAAAGCAGATTTTTCTTTCACAGGAAAAAAAAATCCAGTCCTCGTTGCCTTACAATATTCTCTGACAAAAGACATTATCATGAAATAATTGATTGTGCTGGAGAATTACAAATGTTGCAGCACCACCAAGGTCATCTAACCCTCAGCAATGTGGGTTACTCAGTGATAAGAGAGCTTTGTTCAGAAATATTGCTATTGCAAAATGGTTTAATAGCAGCACAAAGAGGATGTTCAGAATTTGAAAAAGCTGTGTTTTGAGAGAAATGCTGCCCAGAAGCAAAACCCATGCTGACATTGGTAATGCTTTAGTGGGACACTATCAGTGATAAAAATGCTAATGACTAGAAGTTAAGTATCCTATGGTAAGTCCACACAGTTTGCACTGTGATCTTTGCCTTTTGAAACAACTTGGATTTATAAGGAGCTGAAGCTGTATACCAAGGTGTTCTAGGAGCAGAACACATGCTTAAGCCTTCTAAATCTCAAATATTTAAATCCAGTGTGTCAATGATTCTAATAATAGTTTGATGACACTTAAGAGGTCAGAATAACTTTGTTTAATTGGCAGGATTTCTGTCATTCCTGAGTAGATAATTTACCCTAAGTATATTGTAATAGCAATTCAAGCTGTGGCAGATTCATCTCTCTGTCTATGGCATCAGAGAGCACAATGATTGATTTTAGTTGCGTCATTAGAATGTAGAGATAAAAAGAAAGTGTTATAACCAGGACAAACTGTGTGTGGAAACACATGTGTCACAGGAAACCAGAGGACAGGTGCTGCAATTCATTTGTTTCTCAGTTCAAAGGCAATTTGTCTACATTCCACACACTTACACTTGCAAATTAATTTAGATTGGAAAGAATATCCTTCTGTGTAACTAATACTGCTACTGCAGTGAGCATCTCTAGTGGGGTCCTGATTAATGCAAAAATACATTAGCATCCAGAAGCTTATGCTGATAGCTGGAACTTCCATTCCATACTTTCTGCAGTAGGTGCTTTGGCAGTTTTGAAATCAAGTATAAAGTTTAATATAATAATATTAAATTATTATTTAATATTTAAATAAAATATTAATAATATTAAAGAATATATAAAAATACATAATATTTTTAGGGTCCTTATTTATGCCAATAGGACTACTACACGTTGATCCTGTATCCAGCTACCAATCATTTTCATTGAGCAACTTTCAAAACAGAGTTCTGAATTTTTAGAGCATGTGTTTTCACCTTTAAAGATCTGAAACCAGCTTTTTAGGAGTACCTAACCTTCAGAATCTTTCCTAACAGAAATTATATCATTATTTAATCCTTATATAAGACAGTGTGTAAGTTTTCTGATGTTCCTTCTCTGATTCCGTTTGGGATGTTGTGGATTATCTCTTGGCCAGTCCTGTGGGGGCCTTGATGATTTGGTTTCTGTCCTGGTGGGTGTGGACAAGAAGACACAAGGGCTGAGTAGAACTTCTTTAACTTGTTGAGCCAAATGTTCCATTGGTTGTTGGGCTCACATGAAAACTTTAGGTAGCAGGTCTCCTTGGAAATGGGATTTTTTTATTTTTTTCAATTATAGCATTGGGAAGTTTTGTCTTATTGTAGGGAAAAAAAGGTGAATAAGCAGATAAAGCCAAAAAAAAATGACCAGACTATGAAGCTAAGGTGCAAACTGCACATATCTTAGATCTTTCTCTAGTATAAATTACTTAGTTTTGTTTATAAAGGCAATTTAAAGAGGTGTCTGTTTTTGTAAGCAGTGCTGGAACCATCTTTAAAAAAACAAAACAAAACAAAAAACCCACGAAGAAAATCTTATGAGCATGCAGGCTGAATTTCTGTTATGAGAGATTTGATAAAAATAGTGGATTTATGTGGAAAAAAGGAGTCTCAGGCTTGAGGCCTCTGAGATGATTTCTGACAGAAGTAATGTTTGTGATGCACAGCCGGGTAGCCTTGGTGAGTGGGTGGTCACACACGGCCTCAGGATTACAGCAGTTGTTATTAACAGAGTCTGAGACCACTCATTTTTCTTGATGAGAACACTCATTTGTGTTGCTATCCATTCCCATTGTATAAGCCTTCATTCCTACTGATTTTCTACCTTGTAGGCTGTGGTTTGAAATTATTAATTTCATAAGTAAAATATTTTGATTAGCAAAATCCTGAAAACTGTGATTAGCAGTAAAGGTTATGAGTATTTTGTTTGGAGGATTTCAAGTAACATTTTTAAAAACTGCTGCTTACTGAACTACTGTGGCACAATCAAACAATTTCTAGAGGTTTTTACAGATGCTTATTCGAACAATTCAAATTCTGTGCTGGAGGGCAATTACACAACCAATATTGAGAACTGAAGGGACAGAAGGGTCAAAAGACTCTGGTGTGATTAAGGATAGATCGAAGAATCATGGAATGGTTTGGCTTGGAAGAGACCCTAAAGGTTATCTTGTTTTGACTCACCTGCCTTTAGCAAGGACACCTTCCACTAGACCAGGTCACTCCAAGCCCCATCCAACCTAGCCTTGGACACTTCCAGGAATAGGTCAGCTGCAGCTCTTCTGGGCAGCTTCTCCAGAGCCTCACAGTAAAGAATTTCCTCCTAATATCTAATCCAAACTCTCTTTCAGTTTAAAGCCCTTTCTCCTTGTCCTTGCAAAAAGTTCATCCCTAAACTCTCTTGTAGGTCCCTTGAGATAAAGGAAGGTGCTTTGAGGGCTCTCTGGAACATCTCCAGGCTAAAAACCCCCAACTCTCTCATCTCATCTTCAGAGGAGAGCAGCTCCAGCCCTCTGATTAATTCAGGCTGTGTTTGAATACTAGGCTGGTTTTATGCCTGAGAGAATATGGCAAGCCTTGTTTTTATTCCTCACAACAAGAACTGTTCACTAGATGATAGTATTTTGAGGTAACCACTAATACTGTGCTGCCATCTTCA
>VXBN01001588.1:578124-649172 GCA_013397395.1 Sinosuthora webbiana | reverse complement strand
TTTTTTCCCCAGAAAATGTCTAGAATTTAACTTAGTGTATGAAACATTAAAGCTAGAAAAAATACCTAAGGGAAGAAAAAAGGTGGGTTTTTTTCAACGTTCTTCAATTATTGAATTTTGTAGCCAATATACTGTCACAGGATGAAATCTTTAGAATATAAAGGCATTACAGCAAAGTGGTGGAATATGCATTATGTTGATGTTCATATGCCTTTGTATAACAGACACATAATTTTCATTCTATTTCTCCATGCATCTCAATTCAGAGTTTCACATATTTTTTATATCAGGATAAATTGCCCAAAAAAGTGATTTACAGCCTTTACTAGCTATGATTTATTTCCCATAAATTTCATTTCAGTGGAATGATGTGCTGTAATGTGGCATTTAGCGTGATGTAGAAGATCTGCTTTATTTGGGTTGGAGAAATAACATTTTCTGCACATGAACTTCCTTTTTTTTTTTTTTTTTTTTTTTTTTTTTTTTTTTTTTTTTTTTTTTTTTTTTTTTTTTTTTTTCTTTTTTGCAGTAGCTTAAGTGTTAAAGCCTGAAAGGATTTAGAAAGCTGCAGTGAATGTGTTAAGACTGTTAATGAAGCCTCTGAATCTAAGGACAAAATTAGCTCTCACACCCACACTGCGCAAAGTACAGCAACTGTCTGATAGAATTGCATCATGACTTTTACCTGGGGACACGGGTATTGTATTCACTTGGAATGATGAAATTGGGAAGACAGATGTCCCCAACGGACACTTTAAGGAGTTTGTACCTACCTAAATTGCTCAACAAAAATCCCTGAAATTTGAACGTGAAACCTATGTAAAAATGCTTAGTAAGTGTGAGCAGTGGATAATATATTCCATCCTACCATATCTGCTTTTAAGTGTGTACAGGAATATACTTTTGATACAGAATAACCTGAGAGAGAAAGAAAGAACAAAAGGAACTTTTGACAGCAAGGACTTAGAACTACTTAATTTTGTTGGAGGGAAAGATAGATCTGCACATTCAGATTAATCAGAATCAATCTCTGGAGAACAAAAAAAGGGGCAGCTTCTCATTTCCTCCATTTCAGTGAGTGGGAAAGATGCCTGTGGCTGTAGTCATGGAGCAGGAGAATCTCCAAGATCTAGAATAACCTGTTCTTCTCACCTCTCAGCCCACACAAGTTCCTTCTTTCAGGTGTAGCACAGCCATCCGGCCCTGGAGATTTGTGAAAAACAAGACCAGGAGAACTGCTATTCCCTTGAGAGCACATTGCTGGTCCTATGGTGCTGATTTCATCTATTCTTGATTTTATATGAAATGTTTTTGCAAGATCATGACTGAATAGCAGTTGGCATGATGCTGCAATGTAGGCTTGGATGAGAAAATGAGAAATGCACCACAGGAGAAAGTAAGAGAGAGCAGGGAGAAAGGGATAGGATCAGATTTCCACAGAGAGCACTGAAATCAAAATACTCTGGATAGAGGTCAGCGATGGAAAATGTATATGGGTATGCCAGTGCATGTAGCTGGCACTATAAAAGTACAAAGGGAAATTGCTAATTACAAGAGCAAAAAATTACAAATTGCAATTACAAAAATTACAATTGCAATTACATTGCAATGTGTTTGTACCATTCATTCTTCGGCAGTAAATGAAGTGGTCTCTCTTCATCCACTTAATCCAGAAATATAGGAAGTGATCTGCAGATTACATGTTTGCCAGAAACACAGTGGTGCTTGTTGTCCAGCAGAAGATCATTGATAAGCAGAAGTTATGAAGTCATTTTTTCCCTTCTTTTAACAGAAACCTTCTTAGAATGGGAGTCTTAAGCAGGCAGTAATTGAGAAGAACCTTAGTATCAATTAAAAAAAGGGATATTTGTAGGCACTTAATAAAATTAATTGAGTAAGCTTGGAATCTTCAGCCTTCAAGATTAAGTATAATTTCTTCATAATGGGCTACTGAGTGTGCTGATGACGAGAAGGGAGCACTTGATAAAAGAAGGGTTTACATATTTCTTCATGAAGTGTGTTGACTCCAATAGCACAGAACTAAACATTTCTGTATCACTCCTTCTCAACATATCTAACTTTCACAGCACTGAAAAACCCACTGGCTGCTTCCTCCTTGAAAAGGAAAACATGTTGCTTTTAATAAAACTATTGTATTTCATGTCCAAATATTTTGTTAATTCTTATAGAAGAGAGCCTTTTGTGTATCAAGATAATATCAGACCTTTGCTTTATTAAAGTGAATCTTATTAAAACTACATAGCCCATCATGGTAAGGCTGGAGTTTTATATCTGATTCTTGTGGTTCTTCTTAGAGCCCTGTATAAAATTAAAATGTATTTGGAGCTACTGAATGCTATCTGCTTGCAGCCATCAAAATTCAGGGTGATTTTGCATAATGTAGTAATACAAGGACATCAAAGTTTAGAAGTTTATTTTTGAAGGATTTTATAAATAAGGAGTTTAGGGAATGAGAGAAGAGTAAAACTCTTACATTCTTGAAGAAGTTGATAAATTATGACTGTTATCACTGCTTTTTAGATGTAGTATTTTATAAACATGACAATAAGGTGAAGTCAACTAAAAATCTTCAGAGATCCATTTTACAACTATGGGTTAAGGCACGTGCACATAAAATCCTGGACAAGTTATCAAATATAGGAGATCAGTTGCCTGGGATACTGAAATCAGTTTTAAGTAGGACTCTTCAACAAGGCAAATTGAGAAAAACCATTTATGATTAGAAAATTAGTAAGTTAAAATCCTGTAAAATAATTCATAATTACAGATAAAAAAGCAAGAAATTGAATACCTTTAAAATGCCTTTAACTACACGAACTACACAGGAAGGTGCAGATATTCCTTATTTACTGTTTACCCAGCAATTGACATATGACTTTTGATATTTACCTTTACAATTTCTTTCATGAAGGCTGGGTCATTTATGTTGAAAATGGATTAGTTTGGTCTTAACTCCATTTCTATAGAACTGCAGTATTCTACAACTTATTCTGAAATCCTGTCAATGGTCATACAGATTAATTTCTCAGATAAACCTACTTCTGCTTTCTCTGTGGAGCCTGAGGCTATACTCCTTACCGCTTTTTAGTCATCAGATCAGTACTTGGCAAGGCAGTGTCTACCACAGCACTGCCTATCACTTCTAAAATATGAGAAGCTATGAAGGAAATGTAAAATACCAGGAAAAAAGCAGATGTAGTACTAAAAATTGTATAAAAATTCTGAAGGATGTGACCAAATACATAGCATGTAGCTGTCAATTAATTTGATAAATAAAGCTTACTGTTTCAGTTGATTCAAAAACCTACAGAACTTGAGGGAGGGGAACGTGGAAGAAATCAGTGTAGTAATTTTGTATTTTTGCAAAAGGTTGGCTGTTGCTTTGCTAAGCCTGACTTGCAAAATTAATTCAAATTGGCTCGGGTAAGAGCACTGTCATGTGGATTAAAAGCTGGCTGAAACACTACAAACAAAGGGTGTCTTGAGGGTACCACAGGGATCACTGCTAGAACCAGTCATTTTTAATGTCTTTATTAATGGTCTGGGAGAGAATGTTTAACAACATGCTACTAAAATTAATGTGTAATACTAAACTGTGAGGAGATGGAAATGCTTGAAAGTTTAGAAAAAAGGAAAACATGCAAGGTCCACAGAGAGATTTAGAAACACTGCAGAAGTGCCCCAGTGAGCTTCAGCTTCAAGGAAATGGAGTCCAATTAGATCTCACAGGGAGAATTTGGAAGATGGATAACATACTTAAAGAAACTTGGAAGTAGTTAGGTAGGGGAGAAAACAAAAGGCTGAAAGGAAGAGTTATAATCAACAGCAAACCAAATGTGCATAAGCTGTGTAAGAGGGTGGCAAAGGAGGGTGAGGGCAGCTGGAGCAGCCCAGGAGCCCATGGGTATGTGAATTGGGCTCTCAGCAACTAAGTTGGAAATTTTTAAGTTTGTCAGAGCAGGCAACTGGTAAATGCTGCAGTGGGGAATAGCCATAAAGTGACAGGTTAGTTGTATATGCGTTTTCTTCCTAATTTCTTCAGGTCTGACATAATGTTCTAATGGGTACATTGCTTAAATATTGCAGCTTTAAATATGAGCATTTGAGCTAATGCTGAATAGTGATGGAGCTAAATTATTACTCCTAAAGTACCCATGGTAAGTATTTGGCAGAATCTTCAAGCAATAAATCCAATCACAAAAAAATAATGGAAATTACAATAGTATTGAATACCCCTGGGAGTGAAACCAATTTTGTGCACATAGAGCAGCAACTAAACAATCTTCAGATCCCAAGAATTTGATGTTTCTGTAAGTGAAATATAAACACTTCTTATAAATGCTGACTGAGGGTTAAATGACATACTTAGTACTAAATTCCTGAAGAAATAGGTCGGCTTTCTTAATATGTTATTCAATCACCTCAACTACTAATGAACTGCTTTTGGAAATCTTCATTTGCAGTTTACAAATGTACAAGTCTTTAAAATTTTATTGTAAAAATATCTCCCCCCATTTCAACTGTGTTAATGTGAACAGGCAGCTTTTGTTCTATTTTACTACATATTTCTAAAAATTGTATTTAGAATTGGGAAAAATAACCTAGTGTTTTGGAGGCTTAACTATCATATAAAAAAGTATCATATAAATTATTATGTCTGTGTTGATCATTTAACAAATAACAACTTTGTTTGAGACCTTAATTTTTATTTAAATGCAATTCTACTTTGTTTTCAGCTGGAATAGCTTGCTTGCATTCTGATGATGTGCTTTGCTTGATGGAAGCAGGTGCTTCTTGCTGGTTGTTTTCTTCTTATTATATTTAACATTAAATTATATTTAAGGAAAGTTTTCCAGACTGATTGTTTTCTGTCACAGAACTCCACAAAAGTTTGAGCATTCTGGGTTCTCCTTATTTGTAGCCTTTTTAAATCAGAGAATCAACCCATCTATGTTAGGAATCTATCACATAAATGGTTTAGAAGTACTCATGTTCTTATTTCTGTTTGAAGGAATCTTTCTAACAAGTTGTAGACTTGCAAGTTGCAGAGTAACAAGAGTCTGTATAATTCTTTAGCAGTGTTCAGTGTGGTTTTTTAGCTTCCAATATCTGATGAGGGGCAAGATTTTTTTTTTGGTTTTTTTTTTTTCGATTTTGCAGAAACATGTGAGACACAGATAGCAGATCTTCTTTGCCCAGCTGTTTCTTCTTACATATCTGCTTCCAGTTGGGCCACACTTCTTGTTCTGGACATCACAAAATAGCCCACATTGTTGGAAAAGCATTTGCATTGATTTTGAAGCTGTTCATTCAGTTAGAATGTTTGAAACAGCAGTGATAGGCTGGGAAACCTTTACTGCCTTAATTGTTTGTGCAACTAAAGGTGAAATACATTGGAAAATTGATCTGTCTGAACAGTAAGCATTTTTTATTTTATTTTAAGGCTGTTTTTGTAGCATGGTTATACGTGAGATATGGCCTCAGAAAGAGAGCATCTCTTGTAGCTCTGTTGCTTGAGAAGGAGCTGGAAGTTTCTCTGTCATCTCTGATGGGATCTATACATGTAGCATCCATTGAAGCTTTTTGGGCTACAGGGGTGTAATTCTAAGGATTTTGTTACACATGCATTACTGTGAAATAGCTAACAGAACCTAGAGAAGAAAATGCTAGGAAGAAACATGAATGCTAACTCATTTATCATCTCTTTGTGAAATAACAGAAGTTCCCATCTTGTACAAAACCCTGAGAATGAGGTCGGCACCACTCACGAGTGGTGTTGGTTGTGGTTCCAGTAATCTGTTTAGTATTCTGCTCGACCCTGGGGCTGTCTGAGTGCTCTCTATCAATAACAAAGGTTCAGTTGTTCTATTTGCTTAGCAGTTTGCGCCAGCTTTAGTCAGCATATTGAAATCTACATTTTGAGTGCTTTTTTGAAACATTTGTGAAATAGATTTTTGCCTTCTGTTGATGATTAAGGTAACATGGTACAGTTCCAGACTGCAAGAAAATGCAGTGGGTTTTATTTGTGATTAAATAGATGCAAATCTGCATATATACTTTTTTCCCATATTTTTTAACTTCAAACTGTGAGGCTACTTGGTCTATGGGCATATTTATTCCACTGTAGTACCGGTATAAGCAAATAAAAAGCTGGGCATGAAATTAGATTTTGATCAGAAAATTGAGTTCTGGTTATGTATTTTTTATGTGCGCAGTAGTATTATAGATTTACAATATTTGAGGGGACAAATATAATATGCATCCTAATTTCCAAAGACTGAAGTATATCTTTGTCACACCTGTAAACAGGAACAAATCGCGTTCATGAAGTGAAGTTTGTAAACAACTCAAACTTGCAAGGTCACTTTGCAAGTCTTTGAGAAGTTTTTAATCTTTTAAAGGTTTTAAAATATTAGCTATCTAATCCTTTCAAAAGCTCAGTGAGGAAGGCAATGAGTACAGTCACACCGCTGAGCTCCAGGCAGCCTGAGTGAGGTTCAACCACAGCACCCAGGACTTGCCAGACTCTGGATTGAAGCCCTGACTCTGAGCTGGTCCAGGCTCACTTTGGCATGGCATGGTTTTGAGGAGATTGTCCAGTTTTGAAGCTTGCCAGACTCTGGACTTGAGCCTGATTCTGAGTTTGGTCTAGGCCCACTTTGGTTTTGAGGGGAACCAGCACTCCTCACGGATGGCAAAGACTGTGGAGCATCCTCCAGAGAGTACAAGTTCTTCCTGCCCTGGGACCTCACTCTGGCTTAATCTTTACACAGAGCAGATCAGAGACAGCCAGTGAAATCATGTGCCATTATCCCTGTTCCAGTGGAGGGGCTTTTTATCCAAATGTTTAAGCAAGGAAGCAATCATTAGAACGTTCTGCTTGTTAGCAGCAGTGATTGCTCTTTCTTGAGGACTGTGTATTGCTCATAGTTATTGACATACTCTAGAAGTATGACCTGGTATTAATGAAAAGGCACTCAGCAGAATCAATTAACGCAGATGTTTGTTTGATTTATTATTGTTGCTCTTTGTTGTTCTATCAATTATTCACTGAATGTTGTTGATTAGCCTGTTCTCCTTTGTTTCCATTTACAGTGGTGAAATCTTCTGAAGAGTTTGCTTAAACCTTTCACTTTGACACATAAAGCTAATAAAACTAAGAACATGTACTGTGCAAGATCTCTTCAGAAAACTCTCTGCAGTGCTGTAGTACAGAGTTGAACAAGGCAGGTTAAACCATCTGATTTTGCATTTAATTCACAAAGGAGTGTGCCAGACATTGGTGGTTGTCTGGAGAACTGGTGATAAAAACAGGATGATATTGCAACTGATGTGCCAGATAAAATAAAACATAGGAAGACCAAGACTGTCATCTCTAGAAGGGAATACAGATTACCTAGTTTATCACTGGAAAAGACACCATCTGTTTTCTCTTTTCCCTGCAAAGAGGTGGGAACATTGTACTTGTGGATTGGATTTTTATAGTTCTATATAATGTGAAAAGCTTTTTTTTCTTTTTTTTTTCCTTTTTTTTTTTTTTTTTAATGAGGTAATATCAAGCCTCAAAAAGGGAAGAGAAAAAAATTAAAATTGCTTTAGCCGAAATTGGTAATAGAGCACTGCTTTGATCATTTCTGTAATGCGAAGACTTGTACTTGTGGGTACACAGGTGCCAGAATGGTTTTGGATTTAGGGAATCTCAATGACTTATCCACTGTGTGCAAGGTATGTTATTGCTTTGAACAAGTTTTCATAGGTTTTGTTTTTTGACAGCATTTGCTAGTCATTTCCTACGGTTGAAAGAGCTGTGTAGCATAAAAGAACTTCATATTGTATCCTTTAATTGACTATAATCAACAATTTACCACACATTGTTTGAAAGGGACTATGCAATCTCAGCTAAGAATATTGCTTATAGGATGAAGCTCCTGCACAAATTGCTTTCTCAAACAAAAAAAATGTAATCGGTTTTAAATATCTACAACAAATTTTGTGAAATGATGTGATGTTGTGCTCACTGTATTATAACAGCACCTTATTTAAATGAGTGGGATATTTGAATGTTGATAACACCTCATGGGGAATTTTATTACGGAGTAGTTGAGAACTTAGAGGGTAAGTGGTATTTCAAAATAACAATTAAGACAGTGTCAAAAAGCGATGGCTACATTTGAAAAACAATCAAAGTTTTCCACGTGGATAACTTGTGGACAGCCCTGTTATCCATAAGCTTCTCAGGCTATGGTTCATGTGGGAAGGACTGGAAATTTTCTTTATTAGTGTCCGACGTGTGTTTGGTACCTCCTGGATGCTGCTGGGTGGGGACCAGAGGGCTCCAGGCCTGTCCCACCGTCCCTCCAGGTTCTGGAGGAGAGAGCTGTGCTGTGCCTGAGGTGGCTGCTCCCAGGGGTGAGCAAACAGCAGGGGGACAAAACATCTTAAAGAGTCCTAGGCTTAAAATAATGAAATGCAACAGGATTTAACCAGGGCATTCCCAGCATTCTGTGCTTCATTCACTTTACAGGGGTGCTGAATTCTTTTTATGGGGGTAGGTGGTTATAAAACAAAAGGCAATGTCTTCAAACTTAAGGGAGGTGGGTTTACATATTAGGTATTAAGAAGAAATTCTTCACTGTGAGGGTGGTGAGGCACTGGAATAGGTTGCCCAGAGAAGCTGTGGATGCCCTGTCCCTGAAGGTCTTAGATGGAACTCTGAGCAACCTGGTCTAGTTGAAGGTGTCCCTGCCCATGGCAGGGGATTTTGGAACTAGATGATCTTTAAGGTCCCTTCCATCCCAAACCGTTCTATGATTGTGTAATTTGTGTTCTGTTTGGATGATGGCTGCTCTCTAGCCCTTGGTGGTCAGTACCAGCATAATTTCATAAGCAGTGCACTGTAAATAAGAAGAGGAAATAATTTCTTTTCCTTCAGGCCTTTGTTTCATGAATTCCATTGGTCATATCATGCCACAGCAGGCAGTTCCATAAATTTATGTCTGTTCCTCTCATGTGTGTCTTGGAATAAGACAAATAATACTCCAAACCCTAGATGGGAAATTATTCATTGCTCCTTGCCACTTCCAGCAGCCTTTGGTAGAAGTATCATGTTGCCTCCTCCATCCACTGTATCACTCCTTGCTGCTGCATGCAATAACAACAGATTCACCAGTGACTTTTTCCTTCTGTCGTGTTCAGCAGCGGAACAATTAATGCTGACTTTAAAATCGTTATCATTTTGCATTTTCATTAGCACCTGCTTTGACAAACAGGATCGGTTCACACCTCAGAGTGGCTGTGTCAGCCCTCTGCAGGTACCACTGTAAACCAAACCCTGTGATTGTTGCTGTCTCTGGCGTACAGGCCGGAGAATTTGGGATTGGTGCATCCAAGACTGTGCAGTAGAGTTATGAAGGAGCCTAAACTAGAAAGGATAATTAAGCAGGGCTTTTCTGCAGCTCTGTAATTGCTTTGTACAGCAGGTCATGTCTGTGCTGCAGTAATAAATTGTAATGTTGTCCATGCTTTTTAAAACGTTATCTTTGCTTTTGCATGCGAGGAAATAACAAATAAGATGTATTCAAATTTGCAGGTAATCCAGCTCATTTAATTCTAGTTTGCATACATCACATTTTAGTTGAATTTATCACCGCTACCAAAATCACCTCTTAGAAGGCAAAGTCTTACTAATTCTGACTAATCTTGGCAATGCAAGCAATGCTTTTATTTGCATTTGGTTTTATTGCCACATCTAACTTCTCAATTTTTTAAAAAAATATTTATTCAAGTTTTTTTAAAAAATTTATTTCTGCAGCTTACAGAATCAGTCACCGTTCACAATAAACCCTGTTTTGTTAGAACTGTTGTTTTTAGGATGTTTGGAGCAATTCACTAACAGAATGCTAAAAGCAAAAACTCATAAGGTTCCATGCCACCCATGACAGCATAATTTTAGCTGTAAAAAAATCACTATAATTTGAATTATTTTAATTAAGGTTTTAGGATAGTCTTACTATCACCGATATCACTTCGGTGATATCTTTCTTTTCTAAAAGTGAAATTGTTCCTTTTATTTTAATGGAATTTTAACTATTTAACAAATGCTTTTTCAGATCTTATTACTGAACATTTGATTCAAAGCTTTGCTTCAGTCTCTAAGTTAATAAAGTTCTGAAAGAACTGAATTTAAATGTGAAATGAAATTTCTTAATACATGACTGTTCGGTTTTCACTGAAGAACTAAACACTGGAAAAGTAAAATATGCTGAATTATCATGTGTAATTTAAAACCAAATCTCTAATGTTGTCTTGTGGCATTTAATCACACCTAATGTCTGTGCGTTTCCCTTGGTAAATAGGGCTTTGTTTGGGTTTTATTTGTGTATTGGGTTTTGTTTGTCTTGTTATTGTTGTTTTCTTGTTTTCTTGTTGTTTTGGGTTTTTTCTTGGGGTTTTGTTTTGTTGTTTTCATGTACATTTCATCACTCCTTTCTGTCCCATTAGTAATTTCAAGTACTTAGTTAAAATTTTTCTGTTATTGGGTTAGAATGAGCTTTTCCCATATCAAGGGAACCTCAAACCTTTATTGGAGTGAAGCAAAGACTGTATATGTGCGTTTGGTTAAAAATAAGAAATAAAACCCCCAAAATTGAAATGCAAGCCTTTCTAAATGGATAAATGGTTGCCTTGGGGTAAATGCAAGTTTTTTTTTTTGCCTAAATTCTCAGCATTGTGTGGTAACAAATAGTGATCATTTCTGCAGTTCCATAGCATGGGTAGGCTTATCATTGTGTAGACGTAAATGTGCCACTGTCTTACCTTTCTCCCTGTACCTGTGCTAAGTCTTATCTCCCTCTTACAAATTAAATAAGACAATAACCCAAGTTACTTTCTTGGACTTAAAAGAAGCTCTGTCTTTTCTTCTTGTCTCCTTAGTATCTGATGTTAATGTTTTAGGCTTGCATGTTTTCACTAGTCAAGTAAAAAGGAAATTTAATATGAAAACATGAAATTTTGTGTTCGTTCTTGAAGTACTTAATGGATTTAGTAACTCTGCTTCAAACTGACTGCACATTTTCCAGTGACTTTCAACTTCTTTTCCCCCTTGAAGGGCAAACACAAAGTTTCCTTCCTTGCTTGGCAAAGACTGAAGTGTAAGTGCTTAGATTCAGACTGTTTTATTTGTTGTTTTGTTGTTGTTTGGGTTTTTTTTCTGCAGTTTTAATAAAAGTAATGAAAGTTTGATGTCTCCTGCCCTGCTGCAGTCTCCAGGTTTTCCCAAAAGTTGGCAGACCAACCCCTTGCCAAAGATATGCTAATTTATGAAATTGATTGTTTATTTGCTTCCTTTGTCACAATTATTTTAGAAAAAGCTTCATGTTTAAAAAACTGTCTTTTCTGTAGGTGAGGCTCAAATCAAATTGCTACTCTGCAGGTAAAATGATCAGTTCATCTACAGCTTGAACTTTGTTCAGCTGTAATGCCAGGAACCCAGAACTGTGAAAGAAAACAACATTTTTTTGTTCTCCTGTTGTTACTAAACTTTCTGTTCCTCTATCTACTCACTACACTATTTCAGATGCTGAATATAGGAGACTATCTTCCTTCACACTAAGAAATAAACAATTAATTTTTTTGCAGTTTGTATAGTGGCTCTGTCACCGAGTAATTGAATCTGAATTATTCATATGCCAACTAGTGACATGAAGTGTGTTACAAGTTTTCCAAGTATATATAAAATATTTTTTCCAAGCTGTATTGTATTAATTTGTGGTGAAGGTAACAAATTCAATTTGCCTCACCGAGAAAGCAAACCAGAAAGTTAATTCCGTTTTCAGTTAGCATGTGAAATCAGCGGAATAATAAAACACAGGAAGGAGAAGCAAATCTAAAAACTTGATTCAGAACTGGAGAAAATGCCTGAGGGAGCACAACTTCGGGGTCATGTGGGTAGAGAAAGTATATATCCAATAAAATGTGTGGCATGTAATGGGGGAAAGTAAAAAGTGAGGGAATCTTGGACAAGGTACTTGATGCCCGTGGTGTTGGGGTTGCAGTATTGGGGCAGTGTTAGCAGCCCAGCCCATCTGTGTGGCTGCTGGACCACGTGTGTGGTGGGCAGAGGATGCTGAAGCAACACTGGACAGTCCTGGGTTGTGATTAGCACAAGTCAAGGACTGAAGGCTGAGGAAGAAATTGCCTTGTCCAGAGGAAATGCCAGAAATGCCGATTCGGAGACAACTGGTGTAGACAAACGTTGTTTCCAAAATCGGGTATAAACTCCATCGTTGTTGCTCAGAAATCCTCTTTTTGTCCTTAATAAGACCTTATAGGGGTTGCTAAATACTCATCTCTTTTATAGAGGAAAAAAACACACAGCCTTGTTGATCCTGGGATTTTTGTTGTCTTGTTTAGTTTCTTGGACAAAGTGAAAG
The DNA here is from genome assembly GCA_013397395.1 of Sinosuthora webbiana. Taxonomy (NCBI): domain Eukaryota; kingdom Metazoa; phylum Chordata; class Aves; order Passeriformes; family Sylviidae; genus Sinosuthora; species Sinosuthora webbiana. The sequence continues at coordinate 636,720 of VXBN01001588.1, read as the reverse complement.
AAAGGGATACTTAACAACGTGCAAGAGTGGAATGGACTTTCTGAACTAACAGAATTGATACTGTAACATACACTGAGAATGGAGAAAAGGGAATCTCAGTGGAAAGCAGTGAAAGTCTGACAAAGAATCAATGCATGTGCAAAGTACTTCAAGGACTAAATGGATCTGGATAGAGGGATCCATTCTTTCGACTAAAGAACAAGACAGATTGTTCCAGCTCCTGCTGTTGGGGATCTGCAGACAAATATTTTGGAAGGCCTCTAAGGCCAGCTCTAAGATCAAATGATAGTTTATATCCAAATTGTTTCTCCTTCAGATTTCTCTCTTGAAAAATGCTGGGAAAAAAATGTTAATTTAAGCTATGCTAGGATCTCTTTCACAATGATTAAAGAAGAGAAATTCCCAGAGTAAAGAATCTCTGGTCAAAAATTTATAGCTTTAAGTGAGATTTTACACTTACATCTGAGGAAATGTTTGCTTTTGATAAGTGGAGAGCAGGCTGTTAGGACAGATAGTTATTTAATAAGCAGAAAGTTGGAAACGTTCTAAAATGGAGAAAATAACTGCTTTTATCATCAATGAAATCTAAAATGTAAATTGTTGCAAGAATTCGCTTATTTTTCTTCCCGTTTTTCATGTGTGAACCTGAAACTTTACAAGTGTTGCCATTTTCCTGTCCTTCTAGGCAGGTAGATATTTAACAGAAGTCAGAAATTAAGCAAACCAAACTCATTCAATACCGGATTGGACGCTTTTGTGCCTGTCTCCTCTGCAGCAGCTGAAGTAAAACAAATGAAGTGTTTCTGGTCGCACTCAGTTTGTCAAGCATAACAAACTTGTATTTCAAGTAAAATAAAGCTGGCACCAGAACACCGTAAGCCAGGATGGTGCTTGTCTTGAGCTCCATGACATTAATTCTAGTCCAGAAACATTGTTAGTTCACAGGTCCTTAAAATAACCTCTTCGCTTGTGTCTTTGACTTGATAAAGCTGCATCTGCTTCTTAGTTTCAGCACAGCAAAACTAACAATAGCTCAGCCAGAATTTGTTTTGGTGGTTAGCTGTCAAACACTTCAACTGTATTCTGCCTTCCCTCCACCATGGGCACTGTTGGGAGCTGAGGCATCTTGATTGCAGGATTCCTGAGAGGGCATCAGAGGTCAGGTAGACCATCACATCAGATTCAAGGGAATTAGAATTTAAGAGGTAATAATTTTTGTAAGTGCACAGACCATTTATTTGTTTTGTCAGTGGCTGTGTGAGGTGTACCAGGTATTTAAGCCATTCTAGAAATTGGATGTGATTGACTTGACCTTATTCTACCCCAGTGGTTTAAGTAGAACTTCAGTTGTGCACTTGACAGGCGGTGACTGATGGGACAGGCAGGCTTGTCTAAGTACAAGCAATCTGCCCATAATACTCAAGGCAAAGTAATTGGCATTTCCCTCTGTCTGCTCAGCCTTGTGACTGCTGGGCCCAAAGATCCATCAGCACGAGCAGCAATTAAGTGAATGCCTGGAATCCTTTCTGCCCAAAGTGTTTCTAATCAGCATGAAAATGATGTAAATAAATGCAAACGTGAACCACTCAAGAAAAGAAGCCTCGCCTCACTTTTTTTTTTTTTCCCCATTAATTTATTGTTATGCCTGCGTTTATGCTGTTATGTATCCATATCATACCATTCCTTTATTCTTTTTGATTTTGAATGCTTTAAATTTGGCAAGACAACTTTGTGCACAAATTGCAAAACCAGTATGACCTGAACTAATAAATTTTCTATGAGCTGGGCTCACTTTCTTACTTAGCTGTAAGAAATCTACTCGAAATATGCTTTTTTTTGTGCTTGTGTTGTGCTAAATGTAAGCCTTTGATCAGACAGTACATGAATAAGGAATGTTGTTTTTCTGAATTAAGTGGAAATGAGGCCTAAGGCAGCCTGCTGTTAAGATCATAAGTACTAAATAAAATATAAACTAGTTAAACTTTGCAACCTTCCAAGGACACGCATAATTTCATATATTGAAAGAAATGTTATATAATGAATTAAGAGATTTGTCTTAGAAATATTAGAAATATTTCATTCTTAGTACAAAACTTTCAAACTAGTAAGTAGAAACTGGTGCAGGTGTTCTCTCTCACTGGGGATAGGTCTGTAACTTTGTGTCCTACTTTTATTCTGTGCACTATTTAGATAAATTATTATTACACCCCTTATGCATGTTGTATTTTAAAAGATCAGTATGTGGAATATTTTCTTGTGCTGCATTATCAGTGGCAGTTCTTAAAGCCATTTCTCATCTCGCATTGGAGCTTTTGAAGTTTCAGCCTCCCATGAAAACATAGCCCGTACTATTGTAACACGTAGTAAGTTTAGTATTTTTCTAATGACAGAGATGTTAAAAGGTTTTAATTTGCTTAGAAGCTTTGCTTGCTTAATCTAATACTCCTGCCTTAATAAAATACAAGCACATTTTAGACAGGGCTTCATCACGTAAAATAAAATAATATAGCTTAGATATTGATTAATTTTCCTGTGTAGCTGTCAATAATGCCACAAAATGAGTACAAATTAGCTTACCATCTTTAGGTGTAACTGCCATGTATTATGTTCTCTGAAACTGCTATCACAGCCATTTTATTTTATTTCAGCTTTATTACAGTCATTATACTCTGGGAGCTTTTCTGTGTGTAGAGAAAAACCACATGTGGTTGCAAAGATGGTGACAGTTACAGGGCTGCCCGACCTTCCTGCCCAGGACCTCTCCTGCCTCCTGCTCCTCTGGGGAGTTTGATACTGTGGTGACAGAACAGCATGGGGCAGGAGACCGAAACCTCCACAGATTTTCATTAAAACCTAAAATACTGCCTTTATTCATTACTTTGATCTTGATTAAACCGGTCTAAGCTCATTTAAACCAGTTCAAACTGGTTTGAATGGTTAGATCTGGTAGAAACTTGTTCAAACTGATTGGATCTGGTTGAAGCTGGATTGAACCATTTAGAACTCGCTGGATGTGGTCCAAACTGGCTGGATCTCAATCTGGTCAAAACCTGTAGAACTGGTTGGAGAAGATCAAAACCATTTTGAACCTGTTAAAACTGTTTTGAACCAGCTGAAACCTGTCTGAAGCAGTCAGAAATGGTCAGATCTGGTTCAAACTTGTTTCAACCAGTCAGAACCAATTTGTTCTGGGCTGAACTGGTTCAATACTGTTCAAACCACTCTGAACCATTTTGAATTTGTTGACATTGGTCAGAACCAGTGGGATCCAGCTGAAGCTGTTCAGTTTTTTTTTTACTAATTCCATCATGGAAGAGAGATGTAGTTTATGGTCACTGTTACTGATGTGTGTCTCTTAAGAGAGGTGTTCTGGAGAGCAGCCATCAGCTTTTTCTTCTAATTGATGAATTTGTAGAGTCAAAAAGATAAATATGCAAGTGAGGCTTCTGGGCAAGTTTATCTTATCTCAAGCCACAACTCTGCATCTTAACTGTAATGTTTAAGGGCAGGGTACATGTTAAGCACCCTGTGTTAGTATGGCCTAAAGAAACACACTGTATATGCAAAACCAGCATTTGTTCTTAGTCTCATTAAAGTCTTAAGTCTACTCAGAGAACTATTTGTCTTGGTATAATGGTATTAATTCTTACAGATCAAATTATGTATCTATTACAAGTCACTCCCAATAATGGGACAATCAGAACTGATAGAACCAGACATTCTATGTGTAGTCCTTTCTGTTGTGTTAACCTTACCTTTTGTAAAAAGTCTCAGCACTAAGATTGGTGGTGATAATTCAGTAGAAAAACAATATGGAGTTATGGGGAGTGGTCAGCACCTCACCTTCTACACCAGAAATCACTGATATTGATCATTCTTTCTTCTCTCAGTTGGAAGAGTTGGATGTTGACTTAGAGTGTTTCTTCCACCACAGTTGGAGGCTGCTTCAGTTCATTTTTATTGTTTGGCAAAGACAGTTTACTAACTTGATTTTTATTAACTTGTAAAACCATTCTTTTTTTTTTTTCCTGCTCACAAACCTGAGCTCCCTTAATGAGTATAATTGACCATTTCTGGTTTGTGTTTGTAGCCCTGCCAGTTTTGCCATCATCCTGTGCTCCCTCTCTCATGGCCTTTGCTGTCCGTCTGGTGTTTGTACCTTTGGGAAACCTGTGCTTAAATCTCCTGCTTTTCTTCAAGGTGTGGTTCTCTGACAGCCTGAATAAGGTGTCATTGTCACAGACTAATCACATGTACACCGTTTGTTCTAACACCATGAGAGGGACCAATCTATTTATGCCTCAGCGTACATTTAAAAAAAAAGTTTGAAGCTCTGACACGACTTTGAGATACACTGATATATAAGAAAACTACAAACAGTGAGAAGTGAACTAGAACAGTAAGAAATACAATGTGAAAATAATTTTCTTTTTTTGTTTTTTTAGTGGCAAAGGGAGAATTTTGTGTGTTTGTATTTTGTTCTTTTTCTAGGTCCTTATATTCCTTTATGCTACGAGGTAAAGCTGTACTGTGTTTTATAGGTATTGTGTTTTCTTTCACACTGAACCTGAAGTAGATGTGGAACAGAATCTTTTGTGTATTATTAGGAATCAGGTCAACTCTGGTCTTGGAGGCCTAAAACAGTTTTACTTTTGGACTGTTTTCCTGTCGAATATTAATAGGCAGATGTCACAGCCATGAGATACGCCAAGAGGCTCAGGGACTGAACAGGGGGACAGCTTAATATAGTAATTTGCACAGTGCGAGACAGCTTTGGAGTTGGAGGCATTGTAGCTTCAGGCGTTTTATCTTCAGACAAAATTATGGCTGTACAACCTGAACTAAGTAGCCTTGCTGGCAGCAGGGCTTGCTGGCTTCTCAGAGCACTGGAAGGTGGCATCGCCCTGTGGCCTGGCCATTCCTGCAGAACTTGTGTGGGAATTGAACTTGAATTGGCAGGAAGGCACGCACTCGGTGCCTGCAATCCACAGAAACTTCAGCAACTGTGTGTATCAGACATTGCACTGGAGCAGCTCATCCGTCTGCTCTTTGTGTTAAAAGGGGAAAAGGAAACAAAGGTCTTGTTTGGTTCTGCTCAGCACTTTCTTTCAGCTTCTACAGGTTCAGGTAAATGTGTCTGCAACAGTGCAGTTGCACTGTGTCTTCAACCAGCTCTACATAAGCTTTATTTGTGACCAACAAACCTTTAAACATGTCTGGGGTGTTTGTTTTTGCTGAGAAATATATTTGGTGCTGGTAACTTGATTTGGGAACTGCAGATTGAGGTGCAGCTTGAGCTCTTGGTGTGGGAGCCTAAGACAAAAGGCCTTGAAAACAGAGGGCATGAAATGGGTGTCACGAGACAGGTGGATGGACACTAGGAGACAGAGCAGGAGGGGGCAACTTGGGAAGAAGAGTGAGACCTTGGCATGCCTGGACTGTGATGGGATAAAAGCCCAGAAATTCCTTTGGTATCTCTCCTCAGAGAAATCAGCTCGGGCCGTTTCTGTCTTAATGCAGCTTTATGGAGTGAGACATCCAAGACGCTGCTTTGGGAAACCTGGGATTGAGCTGGTGAAGAAACCTGGCTTGTGTGACTGGGGAGTCCAGTGGGAACCTGCCAGGTCACTGGGGACACCACTGTGAAGGGGCTTTGGTCCCAGCAGTGAAAATCTGTGACATTGGGAGTGTAGCTGTCAGAGAGTCTTGTGAATGATCACACTGGGAAGTTTCCTTTACAGTTTTGTTGTTTCCTTTTTTTTTGTTGTTGTGTGGGGGTGTTTTTGTTTTTAGCATTTTTCAATGTCTATGTAATCTGAAAGTTTTTCTAAAATCTGCTCCTACATCAAAATTTGACCAGTGTGTGTGAAATGTCTCACTTTGAACAGCCTGGATTGTGGCTGTCCCTGTGGGACAGAACCATTTCTCCCCACTTGCTGCTTTGAACCACAGCAACACCAGTTGTTATGGGGCACAGTGTGAAAACCTAACATCATAACTGTCTTTGCATGTAGAGTGATTATAACTAAGTCACAAGTAATGTTGGGAGTGTACTTGAATATTTTTTTTAGAAAATGACAAAAAAAAAAGTGTCTGAAGGATATGTAAGGAACCTTTTGGTTTTTTGCTTTGGTAAATTCTTCCACTTTTTTCTTTTCTTTTCTCCTTTTTCGGAGATTTTGATTAGCTGATGTTAAACAGGACTCAGTATTATTTTTTGTGCTCACTCAATATCCTTCAGGCAAAGGTTTTAAAGTGCATCACACATTTGTGGCAGAACCCATGACTGAAACTCAAATTTCCTGGCACATTTAGCATCTAATTAGTGGCCTTGGTTTCAAGTGGATGCATGTGGGCAGGTCAAAACACGTGTATTAAACTCTGTAGAGCAAAACAGAACTGAGATGAGTATTTGTGTTTGTATATGCAGGAGCAGGTTCCAAATTTGCTTTTATTTTCTCAAATATTGTGTAACAGCCACTACGCAGAACAGGAGAAGCGATTCGATATGATTAACCTGTCATTGTGTTAATTATATACGGTGCAAGGTTGGGATGGCAGCAACAACTCATCAGTTTTGTTTCAAACACAAGTCTTCCTGGCAAGTGAGGATTTAGTAAGTTTTAATTCCATCACACATGCTGAGGTTAAGCACAGTTGGAAGAACTTTATCCCTGAAATTTTTAGTCAAAGCTTAATCACTCGATTAACTTCCTGAAACTAGAGGATTGACCTCAAATCCTCATCCTTAATAAGAACTTTGCAGTAGATAAGATTCAGTAGAAAACACTTCTCTATCTCCAGAAAGGCTTTTCTTTACATTTTTTAATGAAACTGGAAGGATGCAGTTACCCTTCCATTATCAAATCAACCTTCACTGGAATTCAAACTTCGTGACTGGTACCACTGAAATTGCAGTCCACTTGTTATTTGACTTTTCAGCCTTCTTACTACTTCTCAGTGTGAAAAATATAATTACTTTTTACCAGTTAATGCTGCCTACCTTAGTTCAGTTTAAATGCATGCAGCATCCACACTATTAGTCACCAGTCTCTTGTTGAGACTGAAACATTGCTATAAATGTTCTTGTGGTGCCCTACAATATTCATCATGACTAGGCATTATTGGAATGCTTTTTTGTGGGGAAAAAACAAATCAAAACTATCAGCCACCTTCAAATAAAGTGTCAGAATAGGTATTTGCATGAATTTTGTATTGTTATTTCCTCAGCTGAACTGATTCTCCCGGGTCAGATGAGGCTTTATTCGACTGGAGCTTTCTCGGATTTGATGGCATGCCTGGGGATGCTCCTTGAGAGTGAGATATGCCGAGTGGCATCTTGGAGTTCATTTGACAGTTGGGTAAATGATTACTTTGTTTACAAAAAAAGCAGAATAGTAGCTTGACTTGAGTTGCCAGTCAAGTAGTTTTGTAGTATTATCGATTTTCCCTTGCCATTTTCCTTGTTGGTTTCAGTTTGATTTTTGTTCTTGTTCAGAATATTCTTGCTATTTTACCTGAAGTTAAAACTTATTCTTAAAAGTACTTAGTTTACAATTGGTTTTAAGTGCACTTACATTATCTTCTTTCCCCTCTCTATAACACTTCTACTGAATCTTTCACGTTTGACTATCTGTTACTTCTAAAATGCAGAAAGGGGAGAGCAAGATCTCTCTCCTTTGTTTACTTACCCTTCTTTGGAGTTACACTGGCAGCTTTTTCGTGCCACCCTTTGCAATGCTGTGTAACATTTGGAATGATCAAGAATCCCTAACTGTTAGGTACTTGGATTCCACTTAATTACAGTCAGGTTTGTGTTCCTAAATCACGTAGTACAGATTGCCATATTCCCAGTCAGCAGTCAGCATACCTGAAGAAACATCTACTGGGCAAGAAATTGGACTTTTTCCAGCCAATTACCAAATGCTAATTAGAAGATGAAGTAGGTCAAATGAGAATGAATAACTTCTTGTGCTCGTCTTTGCTCAAGTTCCTTGAGTGGGCTCGCAGGCGAGGCTTGGGAGGTATGGCAGCTTCCACAGGCAGATGTTTTATGTGCCCTGGCTCATTTCACTACAGCTCTTCTGCACCATGTGCTTCCTGTCACTGGGGCTCGCCTCATTTTTGTGTGATGGATAATTCCTCCTGGGGTCCCTTAATTCACACTTCCTTTTAGTGTGGTACTGGTAATTCTATAGGTCATTCCTAAATGCCTCCCAAAAGTTGAGCCAGGCTGGAACTGGTATTGGAAACCAAATTTAGATGTTATTAGAAAATAATATCTAAACTTGTGTGGTAGTAAATGAGACAAATGAGACAAACACACTTCTGTACTTCGATGTACAGTTTTAGGAAATTCTTCTTGAAACATCCAGTTGAACCATACCCAACAGTACAATTTGAAGCATATAATACTGAGGTTGCCATAGAATTTAGGGTATTTAAAACATTTTGATGTTTACAGGTGGTCTAGTTGTACAAAAAAGTTTGAATTTCACTCACCTGTATTTATGGAGAGAAGGAGTGCAGAAAGTGTCAGAGTTCTGTAAACAACAGAAGTTTTCAAGATGTTGTCTAGAAAGTATGATAAAAAAATTAGAGTACATTTTTAAGCTATGGTTTAGATTCCAGTATCTGAGTTTTATTTTCAATAGTGTTATGGTGGTTATCTGCTAATTGCCACCTATGTCATGCCATTTCAATAAATTACATAATTTCTACAATGTTCTCCCACTTTTATTTATGATAACCCTTTATACTCCTCAGAGAGGCCAAGACCTGTCCCTCCCAGGTGGAACACAAAAATGTAGATTCTTTTTCTTTCTGCTGTTCTTAAATCCTGATCTTGTGAATTATTTTGGGGGTTGTGGTTTTGTTTGTTTTGGGGTGGTTTTTTTTTTTACATTTTAGATGTAGTAGTTCTAACCAATAGAATTTAAACTTGATCAACTTTAAATCAATATGGTATAAGAATGGTTTTGAAGGGAAAATGAAACAGACAAGAACACGTTAAATTTCAAAAATGAGATAATTTGACTTTAATTTTTTCTGAAGAGAAAGAATGACATCTGCTAGGTGCCTGGAGTTGGGAAGAAATCTCCCCTTGAGACTTTCTTATATCTTCTGAAGCACCTTATTATGTCAATGTCACAGATGGAGCATCCTATTAGGCTACTTATACTGTAATTTTTATATTTTATCTGTGAAGTGCGACTGTGAAGGAATCATGGCAGGAGAAAAAAAAGCACATCTTGAAATACAATGAGCTCATCAGTGAGTAAGCCTTTAATAAGATTATGGAAATATGCATAAATAACTTCCTGAATAAAGTCTGTGGTATGTCGAATAATGTAAAAATCCTATTGAAATCCTTCCTTCATGGACAGAGAATATTTTTTTTTTATTTAGTACTTGACATTTTGTTTCTTTGCTTGGCACTGTTGAAATAACTCTGTTTTTTAATTTGAACACTTTTTAAGGGGTAGTATTTTGGACCATTTTGTTGTGTTAAAGTAAGTGGGGAAATTAGTCTTCCTACAAGTTCTGTCATAACAAAATTACAGGGTTTTTTACATCTGGATGTCTAAAAGCAAGGACTGAAGCTTTCTGCTTTTATGATGAAAGGCAAATGAGTTGTTATTCTAATTATAAATTTAAAATATCAATAGAAGTACTCACTAAGTAGCAATAAACATCTCTCTTTAAATTTCCTGTTCTATCGATTGTATCTCATATGATAACGCATTAACTGATTGCTGTTGATCAGCAAAATGAAGTGAGATTGTATTTATTACTTTTTACTGATGGCTCTCATAATAGATTATTATGGTAAACATGAAAGGCAGAAAAGAGTAATTGCTGCTTCATTTACATTAATTATTCATTTTTTAATATCAAACTCTTTTAAAGCATATATATGGAATAAATAAAATCACCAGTTTATTGTTGTACAATTAAAATGCAACAATTGTTTGCTTGTTTGAGGATTTGAAAACAGCTGATTTTTTTTTGTGATTTTGCTTGCTACAGTTCTGCAGCTCTCACATTACAGAATAGTTTAACTTTTTTCCTATGTGAGCAAACAAATACAGAGAGTGATAGTGCAGCTGCTCTGCATGTGTGTAACTGTTGACCTTGGTGACACTTTAGTTTTGCATTGACAATCCTGGCTTAGAAGGTCGGCGGGCTAATTTCCAACACGGACAGAGCATAAACTTACTCTGAGCTTTCTCAACTACTTTATTAGCGGGCTGATTTGTGGAAGAGGCTCTGTCGCCTTGATGGATCCATTTTTCTGTTTTTGCTCAGTCTATTTTATGTGCCGTCGCTGCTGTTGCAGTCTGCGGAGATCCTTATATTATCCTCACCTCTGTCACCTGAATGTCACCAGTTACATTGCCAGGGTAGCCTGTTTTCCAGGCACTGAACTCTAATGCAAATGCAAAATATTAAATATTCTTGGCTTTTTGTATTCGGGTCAAATTCCAATGTCCTGCTACTGGCAATAGGAAAATACGTGAGCAGGCCATAGTGAATTTAACTTGTGATTTCAGTGTTGTGCACTCATCCTTGCCTGATATATCAAAAATCATTTTGTGTACTGCAAATTACCGTATTAATAAGATCTTTTAGAACAGAAACCAGTGGATAGGTCTTCACTGTCATCTGAACTGGTTCTGAAGCTTTTCACAGTGAGCACTAAAACTGTTATTTATGTCTTTATATTCCGTTGGAAGTAGATGATCTTTAACGTCCCCTTGAGTTGTGTGTAAAAGTGAAGCATAATTCCTATATTTCACAGTGTAACCGGTGTGCCTGTACCTTTCTGACAAACAGAACAAACAAATAAAACCATCACTTATGTTGAATTAGCACTTACCCCAGTGGCAGCCAAAGGTAAGTGTAGTTTTATGTCAGCTCTAGGAAATCCCTCTCTGTGTGAACAGCAGTACACAATGGGCTGTAATGGGAATTTTACAAATCCCTCCCTGCAGGGATTTGCATTGTCAGTGTGTCTCCCACATATAATATGCTGTAATTGAAAGTCCGTTTTTTCCCTCCTAATTATACAAGAATATTGTTTTACATGTCATGTAAAAGTTCGTATTTTCTTAGTTTGTGTATATATCTACTTCCAGCAAATCAGAAACATGATAATTTTTTTTTTCCTTATTTTGATGGTAAGTATGGTTGAATACTTTTTAAAAACTGTGTTTCATGCCAGGAGGTTGTTTCCCATAGCCTAGTGGCATTCTAGCTTAGTCAGAAACGGGTATAGCACTGAAACTAAAGTTGCCTGGACTGAAAAGAATGGACTATCACACAGCTAATTTTTAGTTAAGTGTGAGTCAAGGTCTTTATTTCTGGCAGAAATGGATATTTCAGAGACACTGATGTAATAATTGGATTTCTTAAATAGCCTGAATTACATATACTCACAGATGATAAAGGTTTCTAACAAACCGAGTAAACCAAAAGGAGAATTAAAATTCTAAGAAATTACTGTGGAGGTCGGAAGCCTTGACATATTTGTGGTGATCACAAAGATTGAAGTCTTGGGTTGGCCAATCAAGGCAAAATCATCTTGCAACTTTAATAATATGTCCTGAAAATCGAATCACTGTTGGGCCAAGTGGCTCTTGTGGTTTGTCATCAGTAATTTCCATAACAGGTTTATCCTGCTGCTGAAACCCCAGGATAATGTGAAATTTGCTCAGCCTCCAAGGAGGAAGCAAATCTCAATGGAGCAATCTATCCACACACCTCTGAGGACAAAAGATTGAGACCCAAGCACTGGGAAGTCATCCCCAGCAAACTGTGGTGGTCTGCAAGTGTGCAGGTTTGGGGTAAACAGGTTACAACTGTCCTGCAGGAGCACAAGCTGGACAGATGCTCCACAGCTCTGGGCAAACCCTCTGGTGCCAGATGTGGCTTTGAAATTGGTTTTCACAACAGCAGAGTTAGGAGAGGTGATGCTGACATGATGCCATTTTAGTGTGAACCAGCTCAAGGGCAGCTGAAAGGGGTTTGGGAGAAAAGAGACACAGCAGACCTGAGCAGAAATCTGAAATTTTGATCTTGGCATTTTACTATAAGAATTGCTAAGAAAAAAAGGCCAGATCTTGGATTTTCTCCTGGCTTGTCAATAAAGGGTATAGATGGCAATAAAAGAAACAAACTTCTCACATGTCTGAGTTTACCCCTTCCTTTCTGGGTTACTCAGCAGTTTGAAGTTTCATCAAGAGTCCCATCCAGTGAGGCAGATTGTTATTGTTCTGCTGGATAACCCACTGTGAGCCTCTGACACAGCTTTAATTATATGATATACAAGCTGAAGGCTGGTAGATGGAAATTAGGAAAGTAGCATTGATTTTGGGCTAAAGCCCTCACTCTTGTAATAGACCTATTTTTCAGTATCTACTCTTAAAAGTCTTAAGAAATTGGAAAGGTGACAGAATAGAGTTACAGGATGTTTCAGGAATGGAATTCATTCAACTGCAGTCTAAGAAAAGTCCATACTCAGAGTTTATCAAGGGAGGGGGCAAAACATCCCTTTTATAACAATTGTTCTGTGTATACTGTGGCGCTGTCTGCGTAGACTGCAGTTGTCTTCCATGGCTTTAAGATTTTCTGAATTTTATTTAACTCAGAAAGACCTTGTGGCAGAAAGGAGAGTTTGTATAAAACTACCTGTGGGAGTATTTCCTGACTTTTAAGGTGGGCTTTCCCTTTCAAAATTGCCTGTTGAAGGCTGAGTGGAGGTGCTTATAAGTGTATTAATGAAATAACTTTGAAACAGGAAACATGCTAACAGGGCTGGAAGCTGCCAGGTTTGCACTGTCATTTCTCATCTGCTTCCCTGGTCTTCTGCAGAACTTTGTATACCCTAAATAGCAACATTTTAGTTTTTGCACATAAATGGTCATATTTTCTTCAGCAGTTTATAAGTTGATATTACTTTTTTAATTTGCTGGCTTTGCATATGATATTCATTTTAATGCAACACGCAAAGCAAAGAAAATACAACTTCTTTTTTAAGCCTTGAGAGTTCGGTTTTGTTGAATTTTAGGTTCAAGTTTGTGATTCATGAAAGGGAGACCTTTCAAAAAGTCTTCAGTCAAAATGGGTATTGCATATGCTATAAATTTCTATAGTACTTCTCCACAGGGTCTTGTTCATAGATTGTATTAGTCTCCTTTAAAAATAGGGAATCACAGAACCATAGAATCATTTGGGGAGACAGAAATCATTGAGTCCAACCATTAATCCAGCGTTGCCGTGTCTGCCAATAAACCATGTCCATAAGTGACACGTTTATACATCTTTTAAATACCTTCAGGAATGGTATTTAGGACCTCAGGACTCACCCCCCCTCCCTTGGCAGCCTGTTCCAATTCTTGACAACCTTTTCTGGTGAAGAAATTTTTCCTCATGCCCAATCTAAGTTTCTTCTGGCACAATTTGAGACCATTTAGTCTTGTTTGTTACTAAAGCCCCACCCTATGATGAAAATAGGAGTTTTGAGCAGGGAAGCATGCAGTGAAATAATTCCATATTGGGGAAAAAGTATAAATTTGGACTCAGCTGCATATGATTTCTAAAAGCAATATATCTGTTCCAAAATGTATTGTAAGAATAATTGGGTTTCCAGGCATTAATTAGATAAACTTCACCATAAAGCAAACAAACAAAAAAGTTTATAGCTCAGATGGAAGCTTATAAGATTTAAAAGATAAGTTGTCATATCTTGTGCTCTTACCTCAAGATTTGTACTCCAGTAAAGGAAACCCACTATTTTTACCCCAAAGTAAAAATAAAACAGAAGTTGTGGCAGGTTTTTAACAGTGTTTTATAATCTTAGAAATAAGAGGATTGTGATACATTTTCTATGAAATCTGTATTTCCTCACAGGAAAGTTTTTTAATTCACCAGAGCATATTTTATATAAACTCATTTAACATAGGGATTACTTTAAGCAAAACATAAAATGAAAATGCCATTTGTATTTTTCAAACACTGGAGTATTACATATTTTATTTTAAAAATGGTATTAAGCACATGCTACAGGCAGAAGCAACTTCTAAAATGCTGATATATAATCACAGAAAAAAAAAAAAAGCTTTTTTTTTTTTTTTAATGCCCAAATCTTTCTTCCTTAATGCCAGGAGCAGCCAAATTAAACATGTAGGAGACCTTTCCGTATTTTTCCCCCCTGGTTTGCTGTTTTAGGGCCAGACTAGTGTTGTGGCATGCCAGGCAGTCAGCAAAAAAACAGTGGATAATGGAAAAAAAACCCTTAAAAATACTCACACTGTTGGGATATGCAGCACAGCCCAGCATGAAAGCTGTCATATGGGCCCAGCTTATTAGTGCTGGCTCCCTTCCATGCCAGCAGGACCCAGGCTGGCTCCTGCTGGCTCGTCCCCCTGTTCCCTCTGTGCCTTGGATCCAGAAGGAGCTTATTAGCTCAGGTGCATCGCCTTGCAGGGCCAGGTTTTGCCTGGGATTAAGTGGAGGCTAATAGGAGCCCGGAGCTCCCTGGGGTCAGCTGGAGCCTTGCCAGGAGCAGCTGCGCTGCTGACCTGGCCCAGGCACCTGCTCAGGGCTGTGCTGAAGCATCCTCCTCCTGCACAGGGGCTGCCTCTGCACGCTGCCAGCTCGGGGATCTCAGCATCTGTGGTGCACTTCATCCTCAGACCAAATTAGCTGGGTATTTCTGGGCTGAAGGTGTGTTTTTGTTTTGTTTTTTTTTAAAGAGTGACCCCACCACTAGAGCGTCTCTGACTCTTTGGTGCCTTCCCTGTTCCCTCTGTTTGCAGTGCTGGGAGGGCAATGGAGGTTGAGCTGGGAATCAAGCAGGCGTTGGTCAACTCCTAATTACCAGCTAGTTCATAATTACTCCAAGCCTGTCTCTAGCTGGGAGCACTTTGTCATGTTTGAAGCAATTTTAGAGGCTAAAATTCATGTCTGATCTGGATATTGCCGTGGCCTGTCTGCTCCAAACCATTTTAAAATCAATAAAGTTAAAGGTATATTCAGGTGCAATCTGCTAAATCACCGTGTGTGAATTAATATGTCCACATATCTTTCTGATGCATTGTAGCAGTTTAATTACTTCAGTAAATCTGTGGTTCAGAAATTAAGCCTATCTCAGTTAAATTAATAGTCTTATCTTGCCACTTTGGTAAACTGGTCAGCTCTCAAATTTGAATGTTAATAGAGAGAAGAGCAAATAACAATTTTCCATGACTTCAGTAATGAAAATATGGGAAAACTGGATGTATTCTACTCTTTCAATAATTTAAGATCGTCCTGTCATAACATAATGTATTATTATTGGCATACAATAATAATTTTGTGTATTATTATAGATGCCTAATAATAATTACTAAAACCAAGATAAGTTAAAGACTAAAAATAGCTTATAATTATGTTAAAAAATATTTTTGTTTTTCTTTTAAAGCACTATGAAAACCAGCTGGAACATACTAGTTAAAAGTACGAACAACCATTTTTACTCTCCCCAGCTTCTCTTCCAGATACATTTTCCTCCTGCCTTTAGGGAACATTAGCTTTGAGAGTGATTTGCTCATTTTTCTCTGCTTTCTGTGCTTTTGAGAATACTTTTTGAGACATTAAACACAGGGCTGATCACAGCAGTTAACGTTTATATTGGTGGTTTCTGTTGTCCTGCCAAGTTTGCTGAATCCACAGGTGGCCTGCAAGTTTGGACAGTTTTCATTTTTTTTTTTTTTTTACAAATTAAATATATTATACTAATGAATGCATAAAATAATGTAATTAGATATATTTTGTGACTTATTATCAGTGTCCGGGTAATTATTTCTGTTTCCTCAAAAGATACTTAAATTTTCCAAGGCATGTCTAAAAATAGACATGCTAAAAAAGTATATTGAGGGAAGCCAAGTCATTATTTTCCTTTGATATGGAGATCTGCTCTATACAAAGTGTTTTCTGTTTCTGGTCATAGCTGTGGGATTCTTACAAGGGGAATCATCTATTTCAGAGAAGATGGTAAAAAACCCTATCCCTTGTTTTCAAAATTAAATGTTACTATCCTAGACACCAGTACAAATCTCATTAGTAGATTTTCAAGCCAATTTGCCTATTTTTGTTTTGTGGAACCCTGTATGTCCTTGTTGTCATTATCAGTAATTTTGGAAGAGAGTCCTTTGAAAAGGAGGGAGGAAAAAGCAATTTTGTTTTAAAGTGTGATTCCTAGTAACATTTCTGCAGGGTTTTTTTCTCCTTTTTTTGATATCTTCTGATGTTATACACTTATTGTAATCTGAGTGCCTGTTGCTGCTTCATTCTCTTTTCCTTCCACCTTTCATTATCTAATCTGCTTTTGTGAACATAAATTTCCCTCTCTGCAAAAGCAGTCATGTCAAAACACTTCCTACTAGCCACTGATCTATGGTGGGATTCTATTACAATCCAAGGGATTGCTCTTTTAAGAATCTCATTAAAGTCTGAACAAACAATATGAAATGAAAAATCCTTCCCCAAGGCACAGAGGCTATAGACAATACTGCATTGCAAAGCTAGATAGGTGAGATGATATTAGACAGGCGATAATGAAAATATCAGAAAGATTTCATAGCTAAAAATGTGTAACAATTAAGGTCAAGAAAGTGGCCCATTTTCTGATTTTAAAACTTAAATATAATTCACAGATGAGAGAGCATAAACACACAAAATCTTTCCTCATAGGGCATTGGTCAGAGGGGATGTTTCTCATAGACTTTTTTGTACATCTACTCAAAATTTTAGTCATCTTTACTTTAAAGATCCACACCAAAAAAACATACCAAAAGTTTTAATATCTTTTTTTAAAGAAAAATAGTTGAAGCAAAAAATGTAATTATACTAGCATATTTTAAAGTTCATATTCTATAAGTATTAATAATTAATGTATTAATACTAAATTTTCCGAGGCATGGACATACTATAGAATATCTTGCCAATCTCTGGGTAACTTCTGGTAGTTTTTAAAATATTTGTATTTAAACACATAGAGACTGGTCTGTAACAGTATTTAATAATAAATAATATTTTTTAATCTGGACTCAGGGTTTAACTCAATTTGTCTTTCCAAATAGCTTTCCTTATGATAGCTGAGCAGCTTGTTACTGTAGTTGTCTCCTGAGAAGGAAAGAAGAGCTTGAATGCTCTTCTTCTTGAAAGGGTGATGGGATTAGAGGGACGCTGCAGAGACAGTGGGGGGGAGGGAGAGGGGGGTGGGAGGAAGAAAAGTATTTTCTAAATTAGACCCTTTGAAAATCAGTGTAGTCTCTTGGTGCTGAGACTTTTAGCTGTGGGGTTCATGGCAATTTCTGAACTCTCCTGGGTGGCCGGAATCTTGCACTGTTCAGAGCACACTTGAGTTGTGTATTTTTCTTCTGTTTGTGTTTTTTGGGTGGAATGCTGAGTGGTTTTCTTTTAGATACAGTCCTCATTACGAGTATTCATTGCCTCTGTCACCTCCATGTACAATCTGCTCTTGCTTCTGTAGCTGTATATTTGCCATGAAGACCCCAAGGGAAGGTAATCCAATGTAATTGTCCCTAAATTAAAGCTTGAAAAAAGAAATAATTAATGTAAAAATCCGTAGCTTTTGAATAGAGGTACATGCAACTTGTTTTTGTGTGCTTTGGACAGTTAGGATTTTTATTTTGGGGTAGGGTGCTGTTTGTCTCCATATCCCACTAAGGTGTAATTTCTGGATTTACTCTTAAGACCTTAACAAAGGGTTTATGAACAGAATTAATTCATCTGAAGAGGAGGGTTCAGCTATTTGAGGATTACACACTGTCAATTAAGACAAATAGTTATTGGCTGGTGGGAAGCTTGTGAGCAAGTAATTACAAGAGATGTTCCCTGTTGAACCACCACATATAATCCATCAGATTTCACCTGATGTGGATTAGGCTGCTAAATTGAGTTGTATCGTTTGTACTTTTCTCCATCAAGGGCTCTTGGAATTTTGTTTTAAATTTTGTTTGCTTTTGCAGGTGGGGAAGAATTTTTTTTTTTTAAACGTCATTTGAGTCATTATGAACTGAGCTGAGAAAATGATATGGAATCCAAGTTCCTACTTAACACCTGGTTGGAGACTGGGCTGCCCACCTGTGGCTGGGAAATGCCGTTTGCTCCCATCTCCTGTAGACAAGAGCAAGGGCTGCAGAATAACCAAGATGTGGTAATTGCCTCTTTCCAGTTAATTACTTACCAAGTAGCACAAGGCAGGCAGTCCAGGGAAGGCAATTCCAAGAGAGGGGCCATAGGTGGGTCAAACCAGGCAGTGATTTGCTCAAAATCCCTGCCAAAGTGGTGGGGGTTTTTTTGGGTTTTGTTTTTATTTGTTTGTGTTTTTGTTTTTTGTCTGCTATTCACGGAGAAAAGTAGAGTTTTGAATCTGTACTGTTGAGATACAAGTTTTCACACCACACATCCATGTTTCCACAACCAGATACATTAAAATGATTTTCTATCTTTTAAATATAAAAGTAAGAGAAATATTGGAAATATTAAAGACACACAGGTCAGAAAAGTCACTGAAAGTGCAAAATTGTGATTTTTTTCTATGCTCTGACACAATTTTTTCTATTTAGATAAAAGAATCACTGGCCATATAGAATTTGGACATAAGCATGTCAACAAACATTATCAATCCCATAGAAAAGAGAAGAGATACAATGGCATTAAATGGTTTGACACAAAGGTTATTTCTTTAGTGTTCATTGTTGTAGCTGTAAATGGAAGTAAAAATGAACTTACGTGCTTTCATGTTGTGGAATAAATGGATATTAAAAATATTAAAAACTAGAATTTTAAAAAGCAGAGCACAAAGAAACCAAGTGACAGTAAATGGATACATCTGGGCCCTAATGGGTTAAAAGTAATTTTTTATTTGTTTGCAGTTGCAAGTTAAAACCCAGACACTACCAGGCACTCTTTTAAGTGACTGTTCCTGTACACATCTCACACCATGTGTGAACACAACATGTAGGAAAAGGAAATGTACAATTATATGTTCAGGATAAGGAGAAGTCTTAGGCCAGACTGGAGCCTTTGAACTTTTTTTTTTTTTTTTTTTCCTTTTAATCCGTGTTTAGAGCTTTGGGGACAATATGGAGAAGAGAAACACAGGCAGAAACTTGTAGCACACCTCTTGGCTTCAAAGGGCAGCTGTATTTTCCATAGATATCTTGGATTTCACTTCAGTAAAGGCAAAGTCAGCAGTGCAATCCATCCATGAAGCTGAGCTTAAATTTCCCTGTGGTTAGTTCATTCTCTGCTTGCACTGACAGGACTGGTGTGAATAGTGAAGATGGGCTTGATTCAGGGTATATTCACTCAAATTGTTGGGGCTGTTTATCTTTAATGGCCTAATAATAAAGTTTTAATTATTGTTTCTGACTACTAACTAGTTCCACTGTGTGGTTTTTTTTTGGTGTGTGTGTGTTTTTTGGGCTTTTTTTAAGGGTAAGTTTGTTTGTACCTGGGCTGTTACAATGCCAGGTCAAGCTGTGGTGTCTTGTTAGATGCAGATTTGTTTGCATATGCCTGATTAGGAACACATGAATAAGGACAAATATTATGTTCTTAATAGAACAATTTCCTTGTTCTATTAAGTAGATGCTTTTGTTATAAATCTGTTTCAGGAACATTATTCTGAACTCTATGGACCGTATAATACTGGATTATTTGCATGGTATACAAAATATCTGGATTTTTCTTTACAAGGCAGAAATCCTGTAGGCTGGATCAACGTGTCGCCTTTGATTTAAAGGGGTGATTTCTAGAAAGAAAACTTACAGAAGGATCCATCTGTGTAGGCATATTTTGTGTCTAATAATGCAGTACACTATCAATATATCTGATTTTTAGTGAGGATGAGCTGTACTTTTTGTTTAGGCCAATCTGTAAACATATATATCTTTCCTCTCTTGAGCTGTCCTGTTTACTATGGGAAGTTGGGTTGCATAAATGCAGTGCAGTGAATCCACAAGCAAGCCATGCTGAAGCAGTTTGTAGCTTCTGGTTTGTTTGGTTTTTTTTAATTCCTGATATTTTATTGCCTGGATAAACTGATGCAATTTGGTTGAGCTGTAGAAACACCCAGAACTAAAAGCTACCACATGTTGGATAACTGAGAAATGAGGTTGTTCCTATCTTTTGAGTGAGATTTGTTAAGGTTTCACTACAACGTTTCCAGGACTTTTCCTGTGGTTTTGGGAGCCTTGGCTGATTTTACCTCTGGAGTTCCACTGTGTGGTTTTTTGTTACAGAAACCAGAGCCTTGTTAATCATCTCCCACACTGATAATTAAATTTAAGGCACTCTGACACTGTCTTAGGATGCTGAACCACCCCAACACTTTTCCCTCCCCATGTTTTGTTGAGTACGTTAAAAGATAATCAAAAACATTTTCTCAACCTTTGATAGCAATAGCATCTCTCCATTTACTATAGATATTTACATTTTAAAAGTATTTTTTAAAGTATTTTTATGTATCAGGTGACTTTTCTTCCCTTCCACCCCCAGGAGTTGTATTGTAAGGTGAATTTGGGAATAACATGAGTCTGTCATCAGTGTGTTGTTCAGTTTTTTTTTTAATTAAAACCTTAGTCAGATCTCATTAGGCATCTTACATGTCATTAATTTATGAGGAAAATACCACATGTATTAAAATGTAATTCTGGTTAATGCATGACAACTAAAATTATTAATGATTTTTTCTGATAGTTGTTACTTTTCAAACCTCTTTCTCTGCAGCAGCTGAAATAGCAGCGCATTGTGTGAAGTACAGTATCAATCAGAAATAACTGAGGGCGTGCCACAACCAAGACAAACATTTGTGATAAAGCTCTGCCATCTCTGTTTCTGCTTCAGCAAACCAGGCAAACATCTGTACAGTGCTTTTGGTGCGTTTATTTAGATGTGTATGAGAGCAGAGTGCTTTGCACATGGCTAGATACAAATGCATTTAGGAAAATACAGATGAAACTTGGACTGCAGTTTGGTGGAAAATAGGTTGATGGGGAAGTATGCAGATGAGGAAGAAAATTATTGTATTCCAGAGTGTTACCATCATAGTTCACTGTCTGAGGTATAAATTCAGTTTAGATTGAAGGTAACAGATAACATTGATATAAAAAGATACAGAGATAAACCCAGCTTCTTCCAGGCTGCATTCCACAAGTAAAATACAGAATATCCTGTCCTATTTGTGTCACCCCTTGAATTGTTCCAAAATTTTTCACTTTGACCAGGCTCTGTTCTGTAGATCCTGGTGGAAGTGTTCGTAACACCAGCACTGACTTCAGCCGTCCAAGTGACATCTCCTGCCTCCTGTTTGGAGATAAAACATTGTTCCAGCCGCTCTCTTGGAACCAGGAGAATTGCTCCTGCAAAAACAGGCTATCAGCATTTATTAGCATGGCATTCGTCACAAGCCTAAGACAAATGAAACATTTAGAAGGAGTGAAGCGTGTTGGGCTGCTGGTTCCCGTTTCTCCTGAGAGGGAGGGGATGCTTTTCTCTTTGACTTGAACATATAAATATATATATATATGTACTTCAATGTATGTGCAGACCATGTAAAACTTAATGTTAACAAACTGAGATTTTCTTGGTGGGTTTAACTAACTCAGAATTGTAACATTGTTACATTTGAACACTTTGAGGTTGACAGTGGTTTTGAAATTAACAGTGCATAACTTTTGGAAAGGAAGCGAAGGGAGTTTATTGCCTTAATTGCAGTGAAATGTTCATATTAACTATATTTATATTTTAAAATTCCAATTTTAAGGAGATTTTAATAGAAGCTGGAGCTGATGAGGCAAAGCAATGCAAAAAGGCTGTTCCAGATGGCATTCATCCAGAGGGACACATTTGTGTATTGACAACGGTGGAAATATATGAAAAGAGAAATAAGCAGTGAGTATGAGACCAGTGAAGAGAATCCGAGTGAGAATAGTCCAGGACTCAATCTGTTGTTGCAAGGAAAGGAGTAGCAGTATTCTCTACATGCTGTAATGTCATCCCAGGGAAAGAACTGAAAATAGTATTTCAGTCAAGCAGCAGGGGATTGGAGGAGTGAGTCAGCAGGACAGTCATAGATGAAATTCCAGAGTGGGAGAATAAAGTTTTGCAAAAATGGGAGAAAAGAGGGAAGATGTATTTATAACGAACGCCAGTCTTGAGGTGATGATAGAGATCTAAAGATCATTTTTATGGACTGAAACTCAAAAAGACTACATTGTATAGGGCTTTAGTTACTCTCATGGGTTATTTGGTGAACCAGAGATCTAGTCTGGCAGAATGGTGATTCTTCCTTGTGTCTGAGGATACTTTTCTTCAAGGGAACCTCTCTGCGAAGAAAAATGTTTACGTTTGACTAACTGCATGTAGTTTCAAAATTAATTGAAAGAAATAGAAAAAAATATATTCAGTGTTTAAAGTCTTCCCCATTCCTTTTTAATGTTGTTTAAAGTGACACCACCAATTCTAGGAAATACCTTATAACTAGCTCAGGCAAAGGTTAGAACTAAATATTGTGTCAAGGAAAGCAGGCTTTTTAGTTAAAAGCAAATGCCAGCTGCTGCCTTTGATTTTAGAGGAGAGCTTTTCTTGCTAAATGCCTCATTATAGTGTTGTGTATCTGCTCTGCTTCCATGCAACGCTTGTTCAGACTCCTTATTCTGAAGTTCCTTTAGAATTTATTATTTAGTTTTTAGCTCAGTTCTATTTGGATATTTTGCTTTAGCTATCAGTTTCTTCCTCATGTGCTTATTTTCCTCTGTGCTGTCGAGAGTCTTCAGTGTCATGCCATAGGCACAGTGCACCAAGGGAGGCTTTTTTTCACCTCCCCAGATACCAAAGCAAAGGCTCCCTGGGAGGACTCCTGGGAGCATGGAGAGTTTCATAAATTGCAGATTAATTAAGAATTGGGAAAATAGATGTGCTGCTTTGTACTTCATAGCTTCCATCTGATGTCTCCTATCCAGCAGGGCAGCATCCTCACGCTGGAATATTGCTGCCCGGAATATTGGCCTCTGCTTGGCTGACCAACTGTCCTTTGCAATTCAGATTAAAGGAGAGCATGGGGTTTTTGTAGCCACCTTCTGCAAGTAATTGAGGTTTTAGTTGTGCAGTGGAAAGCAGGTTGACTTTGTTAAGTTGAAAATTTAAAAGAGTAAATTCAGTGAATTAAAGTCTGCTGTTTGTAGCTTGGAACTTAAAAACTACCGGAGCTTCTTTTTACTCTGCCAGAAAGAGTAACAGTTATGTCCCTAATGAAGTTAAAACAAGCCTGTTTTATAATGAAGCTTGTATGAGATGGTGGGGACATGGCTCAGTGGCTGTATCATTGCCATCTTACCAACTTTCAGAAAGTGCCACCCATCCATCAGCTGCTGATTCATTTTTCTCTTATTAAAATCACACACGAGGCAAAAAAGACTCTGATACGTTAAACAGAAAATCTGCTGTGCTTTTTTTCAATCAGAAAATGTTGGCTTTGTGTTTAGAGATTTTGTAGGATATATTATATTGTAATATATTTATTGTAGTATGTATTATATAGTATTTCTGAGTTTTTTAGCATGTTTTCTTAGTACAAGAAATATGAACTGCAGCAACACTTAATTGTCAGTGTTTTTGCAGAGAACAGCAGAGAGCTGTTTGAGGAACCATTCTGAGCTGCGAGGCAATGCATGAACTTAATGCACTGAGGTTTTGAAGGGGAAATGTTTCAAGGGCACGAAGGGAAGGTGCCCGACTGCTCTGCCATCAAAGGGCTCTGGTTGAACGGTGTGGGAGGGTTGCAGGTACTGCCCCAAGTCCCACACGGGCAGGGAAATTGTTTCAGCTCCACTTGGGAACCCCAGGGCTGCTGGTGCAGCAGACATGGGAAGGAAAAAGGAGAGTAAGAAGTAGTATCCAGTATTAGTGGAGAAAAAACCCAAAGGAAAGTATTTTTATTGATACTTTCTTAAACAGAGCTGTTTCTTAGAGGAGGATGTCTTCAGTGTCATGGCATGTTGGATATGGCTTTTGGTTTACACTGGTGTGAGCTGCAGAGTCTAAATTATTATTGCTTTGTTGTACAACAAAGATGGAGCTGCCCTCTGAAAAGAACCTGCTAATGCAAGCTTGTAATTTCAATTTTTCACGCATCTTTCTTTCTGTGTTTCCCTAAAAATCTAATCTACCCAATCGTTGCTTTAGGCTAATTGCCTGTAATACAGTATAGTGTCACAAATGTCAAACTTAATGGAAAAAAAAAAAAAGGGGGAGGAATCATAAATGTTCACTGAAACCACTTCTTTGAGTTCTTTTTTCCAGAAGATCTAGGTTTTGTGGAATATTTACTTATCAAATCTGAAATAAAAAAAAGAAAAGCTGTACAGCCATGAGACTCTTTCATGGCTAAGGTATGAATAAAAGCTATAAATCTATTAAATATGTTTTTGAGAAATCATTGATACAAAACCTAGTAGAAGGTTTTATGTTATGCATGTCAGGTATATATTGCTGTATCCCTGTTGAGACTTCTACTTGACCTTATTAAAATGAAAACCTGAAATTTTTCGCCATCTGTTGGGCAAGGTGGTTGAATTCTTTGCTTTTAAAACACTTCAAAATTTCTGTTGGAAATTTAGAAGGGGAGAAGGAGTAGATTCTAGAGTATTCATGCTATTTAATTGCGACGAATAGTTTAATTACCCGACTCAGCCGTGTATGACAAACCCCTGAAGTCTCTGAGGTGCTGTGATGGTCCATGTGAGATGAAACACCTGCATGCCAATAGTTGGGTCGATTTGCATAACTCCTTTTAACAGGGAGGCCATGGAAAATCAGCAGCAGTGATTTAGCAAGTCTTTGTGTTCATTGCTGTCCTTCCATCTCTCCCATTAATATTTGTTTTGTTTTTCTCCTTCATGCTACAGCAGTAATGCTGATGATGCAACCCCAGACAGTCATTTCTGTGTAATAGCTTTGGGCATGAAATGCTTGATTTGCACTCCTGAGCAGCTACCACGGGCTCTGCTCTCCAGGTTTGGATGGATGAGGCATCAAGGAAATGAGGAATTTTCATAAACTTAAGGGTGGAGGATGTAACGCAGAGAGTGAAAAAAGGGAATAGAGCAAATGAGTAATGCCACCACGGTGCAACTGAAAACAGGAGTAAGAAACTTTCTGCTCAAGCTAAGAGATTTATTCGATTCTACTCTTGAAGAAAAATAAGCAGGAGTGTAATACAAAAAAAAAAAAAAAAAAGGAAACAGAATATTCTTAGTCTACCCTACTGTATCTAAACTCTTAAAAAAACAAATGAAAAAAACCCAGACTGTACAAATAAATAAAGAATAACTTTTTGTCTTCTGGACAAGGACTGTCTGGCAGCTTTCAGCAGACTTACGGCAGCTTTGTCCTTAGTTATTTAGGTAGTAAATGCAGAAGAGATTATTATATGCCAATATATTAAATATTCTACTTTTGAAAACTCTCAGAAAGGTCAAGAATTATAGCATTGACAGTTTGGTTTTTTGTTTCATTTAGAATTTCACAACTTCCTCCCCTTTCCCCCTTCTGCATATGTGTTCAAGAGATTTTAAAACTTTCCTTTAAATCCTCTGTAATGGTCTTAGCTAATACAATAAATGTCAAGTATCTTTGAAAAAGTTCTGAAAAACTTGTGTCACAAAATGAATCTGAGGCTGAGCCATTTGAATCTTCTTTCGTTCATGTAACTGAAACTTCAGTAGAAAAAAAAATCCATGAATAAAATTTAAATTTGCTGTTGCAATACATAAAATCATTTGACCTTGGTGAAAATTAGTCCATGTGCAGAGGAAAAAGCACCTGTCATTTTTCTTGTGGGTCAGAAATAAGGCATGGTAACTAAGAGTGTGCTAGTAAAATACGTAACTGCCTTTGTGCCACTCTACTCCAACATCAATAGCTTACAAAATGTGCTCTATCCCCAAAATGCCCAAATCAGCATCCAGCAAAATTTAGTTAGATTTGCCCTATTGTTTTCAATTTTTTTTTTTTGCCAAAAAGTAAAGGGCGGTATTTTGAAGAACAGAAATAAGTGAAAATGTTCAGTATATAAATTCAGGCCATGGGAGTAGCACAGTATACAGACACCAGTAATGCCAGCATTCTCCACTGATGGCATTTTCAAATACGCTTTGTTTTTTATTTAACAAGGCCTGAAAATTACTCTATTTTCACTTTACTTCGAAGCAATATCCAGACTTTGGTCTTGAGCTTTGTTTTCTGAGCTTATCTCCACCCCCCATCCCCATCATTTGTTCATCGCTAATTGGGAGAGTTGTGAAAAAGTCAGTGATGAGGTTATTCTTAACCATCTGCCCAAAGTGTCTCTTCCCTGGAAGTGCACACATGCATGCACTGAGACACACACCACAGGGTCACTGTCCTTCTATAACAAGCTACTTAGGCACAACTGAATGAACAGGATTAACTGCATTTCTCTGCAGACATTTATTCATGCTTGAAGTTAGATGCAAACTCAACTCGTATCTTTATTAATTTAATTCAGTACTACTGAGTTTCCACAGTGAAAAGTTTTTGTTTGCTTTAAAGTAGAGCTGGCTGCATTTCCTGTAATTGAAAAAAAAAAAAAAAAAAGGGTTGTTTTGGTTAAAGGGCACACTTTTGAGTAGGGTTTTTTTTGGGGGGACTACTATTGTTCCAACAGTGTTGCTTCATCATGTGAAGGTATCCCACCTACGTAACCAACAGGCATTCACCTGTTAAATAATTAAGTTTATGGTCAGTAACCTACCAAGTAAATTTCCTGGTTTTCAGTTTTAACGACAGATTTCCCTTTGGCCTTTGCTGAAAAGGAAGGAGGTTGTTGGAATAATGTCTACATCTTTCAATATATTCAATTGTTAGCAGCGTTACTCAGATACCACTTTACAGTGTTACTTACAGCAGTATCAAAATGTTATATTCATTAAGAAGTGCTTAATAAATTCTTTTGACTTCAGGGACAGTCAGGGTGACTTTGCATCTGGGGCAAACTGGCTTTAAAACGTGGTTATGGCTGTATGTATATCTCTGTATGGGATGTCAGAAGCCCAATCCATGCCAAATCCATGAATCATTAGATAATGGTATTTTACTAATGAGTACATGAGCATTTCTACATGAAATGCATCTTTTCAGTGAAATCAATATACCAGAGTCTATTATAGAACACAAAAGAAGAGAAAAAAATAGTTACTGTGGGGTTTTTAAGTTTTTTTTTTTGTTTCTTTGGGTCTAAAATAAAGAGCCTCTTTCTAGTATATTCTTTGTAGCAGGAATGGGAAAAAAATAAAAGAACTGGGAGGTTCATGTTTTGACTGAGCCAAAAGCTTCACATTTTTCTTAACAACAACAAAACCCCAAAAACTAGTGTGAAAAAAATGAATTTGATCCTAAATCAAAATTTTAATATTTTACTTTGAAGACTTATCTTTTAAAATTTAAGAAAACTTCAAAAGGAAGTTTTATTTTAAAAATATATTTGTCATTTTTCTTGTGTTGGTTTAAAAAGTTGATATGAAAGGTTAAAAGCAAGGGGTAACCTTCTGTTTATTAAGGATAATTTAATTCTTATCAGAATTATCTTAGTCTCGGGAGACAAATATAGTTATCACTGAATTCCTGTCCATACAGTTCTTGAAGAATGTTGATGCTCTTCAGTTTATTCATAGTCCTTTCTAGTTCTTGATGGAATTTCTTTCAAGTATAATCAAGTATACACGATGACACCATACACAAATCTGTTGCAATGTAGAAAAAACTTGAAAATAGAAATAACTAATCCCTCAAATTTTCCCCAGCTGTGAACAGGGCTAACGGAACAATTAAACTATGATATCAATAGCATGTCCAACGAGAGAATCAATCAAAAGTTGATCAGCAGAGATATATTTGTATGTATGTTGTCAGTTGAAAAATGAAACTTTGTGTGTGTATAAATATATATTTGTGTATATCTATCTATCTATATATCCTTACTCTAGGAGGTCATTTTTGTGCTGTAACTATTGCGTTGTTGGGAAGAACATCTGAAATTAAGTTTGCAGGTATGGGTGTATTCAAAACCTGAGCTAAGAAAATGATTTTCCTTCTCATTAAAAAAACAAACAAACAACAACAAAACAAACCCTAAACAAACAAAAATGCCAAAAAAACAAGTAAACCTCAAAACAGCTGGTGTTATGGTTTATAAAGTACTAATTAAGTTTCCTTTTAAAGATGGACTCAAATGCAGCTTGAGAATGTCTTCAGTCATTTTTCTGAAATCACTGTTGCAAAGACATAGATGTTTCCTACCGGTTCTTCTGTTGAAAAATATTTTTGAGTTAATTTCTTACAGAAGGGTGGGATTTATTCTTAGACCTGAGTTAAGTTTCAGCATGAAGAGGAGGGAAGTTACTGTCTAAAAGTACAAGATGCAGAATTTAGGCTCCGTTTTTTTGGTTTTTTAATATTAACTTACATGGTACGGTTTGACTTGATAGTCATGCCAACAAGATGCTATTTAGAAGTCACTTTAAAATATTAAATCGTGGTACAGAACCACATAATTTCAAGAAGAAAGGCTCAGAAGTGCCATGGCGTGTTCTTTTCACTGTGTGTGATGCACAAAATGTCGAACTATACATTTTTATGTATTATAAAGTATATGTTATGAAGTACAAATTATACTTGCAATTTGGTGTATAAGTATCATGATGTGGGTCTGTTCTGGAGGATAGGAGTGAAGAATTTTATTTGGTTCAGTGGTGATCACTGAGTGGGAGACTTGAGGTGAGGATAAGTTGCAGCAATGCCTTCGTGTGTTTTGGGGTGTTGGAGATTTGGTTGAGGTGTTCTTAGCCTTAGATCAATTGTCCTGCACAAGTGTTGGCAGAATATGAGTTTAAAGGCAGGCTGAGATGTGTTACATGAAATTGCAAGTAATTTTACTGCTAATTAAATCAATTATCAAATCCAGTGCTTTTGAAATTCTGGTCTCCTATTGATTTCAAGGACATTGGTGGGATACTGTGTGCAAAAAAAAAAACCACCCTGGGAGCAAACCCACAATATAATCAGGTGCTTTTCACTTTTAAGGATAAACTATTTTGTAAACTGAGGGATTAACACAAAAGTTTCTTTATTTCTCTCAGGTCTTCATTTGTATCATCTAAAAGAGAAAGCATTATAAATTTATTATAACTGTGAAGAGGCATTAAATTAACCAGTACTTTCTCTCTTCTATTACAATAATTTTATTTATCACTTTCAAATATGTTTAAACCTGAAATTTAATTTTTTAATAAGTAAATAAACATAGTTTTTTAAGATTTGTAATTTTTTGGGCGCTGTAGTGTTTGATGCAACATATTTCAAGCTGTTTTGAAAGGGTTGGGGTTTTTAAATTTTTATTTTTCAGACAGTGCTTTCAAAAATACATGTAACATGCCCAAATGCACATAAGAAATGGATGAGAAATATTTTTACTTTTTAATGAGGATGGGCTTTGAAATATTTATAGTTAAAGTCTTTATACCAGACATGCAAAATGTGGTTTATTTGGTTATTTTTTACTCTTATCAAGTATGTAATGCACTAAATTTTTGGTGTCAGGAATTATAAAAGACCAGACATCATTAGATTGACAAAAATGGCAAACTACAGGTTTTGGGAAATCTTCAGTTCTGAGGAGAAGGATCTTCTTTACAAAAAACTGGAACTTGTTCTGGGAAGAATGATCCAATTGTTTCTTCTTCTCTCAACTGCCACTGTTTGATAGTTTAGGTGATCTTAAGAAATTAAAGTCTGTATATACAGCATTAGAATTAGGGAAAAAAAATATAGTGCAACAACATTAGAAAGCCAGTTGATTGGGGCTTGTGTGTGGGGGGAAGTCTTAGATTAAGTGAAGAAACTCAGGATTCTTGTAACATTCTCAATTTTATTCAGTCAGCTTCCCAAGTCTGGTATGTTATGGCTTCTCTGGTGTTACTATTTATTTATATATTGTTTTATAAGCATAAGGGCTACCTAAAAGTTGCCTGAGGATTAAGCTGACACACAGAGAAAGCGTAAGTAGGCTATAGGATAAAAAACCGTTTTACGTGCTCTAACATTACATATGTATAAACAAAATCTGTGGTTCTGTAACACATCTATGAACCTGAATAGTCAGCACAACGTTGAATCATTGAGGCTGATTTTTTTCCTCATAACAGCATCCTGTTTTGTATGAATTCTCATTCTCTCTGTGACCAATGCATGCACTGGTCATTCTTTTTTTTTAGATTTAGCAGAGATAAAAAGGGTATCGCTGAGATAGACAGAAATGAAAAGTGTTAGAAAAATATGTAGAATTTCAGGGCTATAGAAGAACCTCTCTAAACTCCAGGATGATTGAAGTTGAAGAAGAAATATAAATCCCAGTCTGGTTTCATCCCAACATTTCCTGTCTATGGTAAAGCACTGAGAAGCATTTCAAAATAATGTTTTAGTCTTGTGGCTGCCCTCTAATCTCCTAAAGATGAACCATGAACATTTGTGGCTCTTGCTAAAATTAAAGTATTGGTGCTATTTTGTTCAACAAAGAAATAGTTTGGGCATTTTCTTCTGGTTGTAGATAGTTTAGAAATAGCATGTTCGGGCTCCATTCTTCCTGTATCTCCAGTTTGCTTACAAAAAAAGAGTACAGAGCAATTTTAAACGACGAATTTGTAAAATCTGTTGGATGCTTTTTATACTCTGTCTTCTCTACCTCCTGTTTTCTTTTTTGTGTGTTTGCTCTTTTCGTCCCGCGTATCCTACAGGTCAAGCTACATTAGAGTGTCTGCTAGGAAACATCAGAAGAGAAATCCTGAATGCTTGTTGAGCCAGATTAAAGATTGTTTCAGTGGGGCTGCAGTAGCCTCAGGTCAGCTCCTCCTGATGAGATTTCTGGGATGGTTCTGAGCTCGCTGCGTGCTCTCATTAAACCCGCTGTGCTGACATGGTGTTGTGGACAGAATGGAAATGTGGGTGGGTGAGAGCCACCACAGCTGGGTTTTGTCTGATATTCACAGTTCAGCTGACCCTGGGCTTCACTCCTGCATTCATGAGTGTCTGGGCAGCATTGACAGAGGCTGTGGCCATTGGGTTTGTTTGGCCAGGAGCTGCTTGCTCTAGCTCCCAGTTGGAGCAGCTTTATCTTGTTTTAGCTGACAACTTTCTCTGTGCTTGCATGATCAGAGTAATTAACTGGGTGCCTGCTTCAGAGTTTCAAGAAACTCTCTTGGAGTTTAGCTGTTTTTAAATTTGAGAACTAGCAGAGGGACAAAATACCAGCAGAATGTGGTGTAGTTACTGCTCTGAGTTGCCACATCAGTTGTCATGGCCATCATCATCTGGTAGTGTGTGGTTTCCAGGTTCTGTGAAAGCATTTTCATGTGGGGCACTAAAGTCAGCACCACATGAACTAAGATATAAGATATAATCCTAACAGAAGAGTATATGATAATATATCTAATTATGCAAGTAGTGTTATCTGTAAGAGAACTCACAAGAAGTCTTGTTTTCTATGTACATTTTTTTAATGTAGAAGTTATTTCTAAAATGAAATGTCACAGTTTTATAAATCAGGGATAGCCACTTAGTAGGATTAGCAGGGTATGCCGAGAGAATTTTTACATCAAAGGAGAAAAAAAAATTGTCTCCTTTTAGTAGCTATCTTCATGAAATAAAATTCAGTACTTGAACCATTCTAGTTTCGAACTACACCCACTCAAGCTATGCCTCATAGCCTAATAAATAATTTTCTGTGGGGGTTTGCTGGATAGGGTTTTTTTTTTGAGTGAGGGCATGTTTGTGTCTTTTGTGGGGGAAGATTTTTAAACTTACAAAGTATGTCTTAAATCAGTTTTGCATGGGAAGGAAGTCTGGGGTACACACCAACCTGCAAGTCCTGACAGAATTAAATCAGCTGTCTGGCTGACATTCGTAGTGAGGATTAACATTTCTGTTTGCCATGAAATATTTGAATGAATACTTGCAGAAAAGGAATTTTACTGCTTGCATCTCAAAATGAGATGCAGTACATATTGTAGTGCTAAGCTATGTTTATTTTTCATTCCAAAATTTAACATGGAAAGCATTTGCAATAGTTAAGCATTAGAACGTTTACGGAAGCTGCACATTCAGATCTTGTCTTTTCTCAGTAGGCTGGCATCAATGGAAAATCCCACAGATATCTGTCAAAATGAAACTTCCATTTGGGACATGAGTCATTATCAGCCAAAGATCTTTATAGCCTTTGGATAGTTTGCAGTCATTTGGGTCTGCAGTCTTAGTTTTACATTACTCAATATCATACATATATTATTTAACATGTACCAAACAATCAGCTTTCTACGTTAATTCTTTGCTCTCCCCAGCTTCTCATTTTCTCTGAAAACAAAGCATTGCAGGGAAAGTCTTTGAGATAAGACAAAATAACTGTTTGGGAGAAGTAATGCCAGGTAAGGCCAAAAGTGTCTTCAGGCTAACAGTATTGATTAGCATTTTTAGAGTTTGATAGATAATAGTTAAACTTTTTTTTCTTTTTAGCACAAATCCTCTGATTTAACATGACAGCCACATTATTAATTAACAGAAATTGGAATGAGCGACTTCAACTAACTGCTAGATGCATAATTTATTAATTTATATACAGTATAAATAGTTCTGGGTGTATGCCAAAGGAATTAATAATCATAGGAATAATATCACGGAACAGTCATATCAAGGAGACATGGTAATACTTCATTACAGCGTTTGAATTAATGTGAAAAATTAACATCCTCATTGTATGCTATGTTTATTATAATTTAGAGAGAAACTGATAGTGTTACAGACCTGGAATCAGGAGACTGCAAGTCTGGAAAACACACACAAATTTAAAGGTCGCCTTTCACTTTGCAATTGTGGAATATCTGTAGTGGAAGGAAGTCTAACATTATGTTCTTTGGTTGCATGCCTGATGCATTAAAACAAAAATTACCAAAACCAAACCAAACCCAAACCTGAAATGAATGACCTGTATTTTCCCTTACTGAGCTCCTACATGTCTCATAACTTTATGGGTATTAGGAAAGAAAGTTAATATTTTGCCACACATGCTTAGTTGATAATTATGCTAATAATATTTGTTATTTAACAGGGGGAGATTAGCATATTTTTGTTGTGTTTTGCATTCTCTGATGTTTGAATCTGTGACACTTGAATATTCTAGTGAGTTCTGGTTGTTAATTTCTGCTATCCAGATTCAAATAACTCACTTTTGAAGTACTTTGCCCATTTAATTATTACTTCTCCAAGTAGACCAACAGGGCATGTTGAAGGCAGACAATCACCTGGGCTTCTACTCAGTGTTTGCTTATATTAAATCATTATTTTGCTCTCCTTTGATGGTGCACAAAAACTTTTCACATTCTGATTTTGTCTGCTCTGCCTCTGGGCTCTCCAGTAGGGCCACACCAGAGGCCACAGAGTGGAGTTGAGACCATATATTAAAGTTGTTTCATCAGCATCAGAAATAATGGCAAATAGTGGCTGCCAGAGCAGTCCTAGGAGGGTTATGAACTATCTGTGGTCAGAACAAAGTCAGTATATGATGGTATATAGAAAATCTACTTTTCAGAAGTCCATGTGCATGTTACTTTTCCAGCTGTTATCTGACGGATGGGTGAGGTTTCTTTGGAAAAAAGGACTTCAAAGTTTTTATATTGAGTTTCTAAAAAAATCCTGTTATAAGGTATCTGCAATCTTCTTCTTTGTCAAAGACTTTAGAAATCCACCTTTATTAGGTAGATTTTCATTTTCAAATGCCATTTCTTCTGTAGAGCATGCCTTTTACTTTTTCTCCGATTATGCTGTGAGTTTACTGTGTGCTGTTTTATAAATTTTAGTTTATCTCTATAGATTAATTACTTTTGTTTCAGCCATATTTAGTGCTATATTTTAACTGCACTATTTCCTTAGTATTAATTGAGTCCATGTGTGAAGTTTAATTGTAGAAAATTTTTATTTGAAGTTTGTGGGTTTCCAAGAGTAGCAAATAAAATAGCTTTTGTTAGTTGGCTATCTCTTAAATTCCCTCAGACTGACAACATTAGAATTCATGTAGAGCACCAAAGTCCTACAATTTTAAAGAAAAATTAAAAAAAAACCAAAAAACAAAAAACAAAAACAAACAAACAAACAAAAAAAAAAACCAATGGAATTCTTAATAAAGAATCAGGTGTGGCTTTTTTGTTCAGAGGTCTGGTGCTTCTGAAGCTGATAGAAATAAAGAGAGAGGTAGGGGCATTCAGAAGGCAGCAATCTATTGCTCAGCCAAGTCAAGAGCCAGGGCAGCACACAGGGTGATGCTCCTCTGCATGGCTCACTCAAACCTAATTATTAAATCATCAACAGCTTTGCAATTAAAAAGACTTCTAATAAACCTTTTGCTTAGTTAATCCTCATCCAGTAAAGAACAATGCTGAAGATTGCACAGTCCTTATAACCTCCCTCATATGGTCGATTTGTTTGGCTTATTCCTTCTGATAATCTCAGAATCATGGGACACCAGACTTGGAGCATCATCTGCTCCAGTGTTCCTTGGCAAAAGCTCTGTCTAGACAACGTTGGCTCAGCCCCTTGTCCAGCTGGATTTGGAGGCTTTGGCAATGGGGGATCCAGCATTTCCCTGGGGAGATTTTTGCAGTAGCTGATTGGACTCTTTTTGAATAATTGGCCTCTTGTGCCCAACTGGAATCTCCCCAGAGGTAACTCGCACCCATTACCCTTCATCTTCTCCATGGGACTCCCTGTAAAAATGGGATTTCCATCTTTTCAGGCACTCTTTGAACATGGTGCCAAGGTCTCCTCTAAGCCCTCTTGTCTCAACGCTGATCAAACCCAGTTCTCTCACTCTCTCACATGCCAAGCTTCCCAGGCCTTCCCTCATCTTTGTGATTAGTCTTTTATCTTTGTGATAATGTTATTTTTTTATGATCAGGAGGACGATTTTATTTTTGCCCTATAGCAATGGTTTTGACTGAGCCTTCAGCAAAATGGTATGAGTGTTTTCCATGGCTTTATGTTGCATTGCAATTACTCATTTTGTTCAGATGAGTATTTTGAAGCTCAAACCTGTGAATACCAGGTTTGTAAGTGAACATTGCAATAAGGTTTATAATTTCCAAGGGAAAATGGAAATGTTTGCAGTACAACTTCAGTCTTCTTTTAAGATCAAAATATTTAGTCCCAAAGTTAAGGAGCTATGCTTTTGAAGTTGAAATTTCAAACTAAATGCCAAAGCTCAAGGAAAATACCACTTGGGTAGGGAGCAAAACATTCTCAAAGTGCTTATAAAATACAGTGTATTGTATATAAGGGAATAGATTTTCAAGGAAAAACAAACCACAAAGAAACCTATTGAGTGATTGTCTTCCTCACTTCTTAATAGAGATATTTAATCATGAAATATATTTTTGAAATTTCTATGACATGTAAGATAGATATTTTTCTATTACCACTTGTAGAAATAAATATTATTTTGGGGTTTCTCTCTGGTTCTTTTTTTCAGTTGTAAAGAACTTGAAATTGTAACCTGAACTTTACCTCTTCTTCAGTGTGTTCTGTGCTACTTTTAGACAGGTAATCACAGAAACAATTAGGATGTTGTCCTGAGGCTTCTGTACTGCAGGTGCAACTGTGTGATTGCTGTTTTGTAATTACTGTATAATTCTAACCACGCATATGCATCAGATAAATTGTACAGTGTACTTCAAATAAGTGAAAGCCCCTTTTCAGGCTCAAGTAAGTACTTAATAATTTAGGTTACTTAGTTATTAATTCTCAGATCTACTCCTTGGTATGTTATTTGATTTGTGAGTCTCAGCTAATGGAGAATTTGTCATGCAATTGGTTAAATTGCTGCAGAAAACTGTTGAATAACAGTTCTGATTAAAACATTGAAATTAAAATTCCTTGAAATATGCAAAAAAGCTTTAAATGATTACAGAGGCAATGCCAACTTTAGTATTTTTGTTTTTGAAGTCTTTGAAGTCTGACTTTGCAGAACAGATTGTGAATCCCTGGCCCATTACACACCTGCAGAGATTTTGGTGTTTTATTTCTCTTGGGTGAAACAGCAGAAGCCCAAACCATGTTAATCACTGTCAGAACCAGTTGTATAAAATGCCAAAATGCAATGAACCAGGAACTTTATAATAAATATGACAATACAGTTTAAAGTGTTGTTTTGTTAGGCTTGCAATTTGTTGTAATTTATCACCTATGATAGTACTGGAAGGGGAAAATATCTGGGACTTTCAAGTGATCCTTTCACTTGGAAGAAATGTTCCTGCATCTGAATGCTGTTTTAAAGATGAAGTAAAAAAGGAAGTGCAGCTATGAGATATGTAACACATGTACTTTAAATACATAAAATTGAAATGCACTACAATTACCTGTTAATATCTACTTAACACATGGGTTCTATTTGAGATAAGATAGATAAGTTGCATCTTGTTGATTAAAAGAGGCCTATATTCTATTATCCTTTTAAACAATCAGCAGCTTTACCATATGAGAATATTGGATTTTATATTACAGAAATGACACTGCTAAAAGCTGAAGAGAGGAATAGTTCTCAGCTACATGAACAGAATCTGCTATCTTTTGTAGTTTCAGTATCTGCACTGCTCTATTAAGTGAATTATTTTATCAAAAGTTACTTCTTAATCTACTTTCTGAGCAAATTTATAAAATTCTTTTCAGAACATTTTCTGGAATAGAAATTGCTCCATTTCAGCTGCCTTGACAGGGAGTGACAGTGTTGTTCTAGAACAGAACAGGATTGTTTTCTATTACACTGCTATACATACAAGTACAGTTCTTATCCTCTGGCCTGGTGAGTTCCTGAGTTGCCCAGGGGTTTATCCACCCAGGAATAAGTTATCCAGGAGTGACAGATCCCGCTAAAACAGATTTAATTGAAAATACAGATGCATTATGGCTGATTCTAACAATTTAGATTTGGATTCTGATCTTAAACACGTTTATGCAGATATTTAACTTAAAGCACAAGAGTAAGCAGGTTTACCTCACTGGAGCGCTATCTGCTTAGGTAAAACTTTGCCAGATTAAATTTCTGACACACTTTTACCCATGCCTTTGCTATTGTCTGTTGGCTGCACATTCCAAAGGTACCTTGTAGGCAGCTGTTGAAGAGGGTTCTTGCTTTGTTGCTACAGGAATTTCTCACTGCTTCTGGCATAGTCCTAGTGGAACTGCTGACCACAGAAGAATTGCCTCTGACTATGTCTCTGTTGTTCCTCCTGCTGTGACAGCTTCTTCCATTGTGTTGCTGTATTATGCTCCTACTGAATCCCCCTGATGCCTCTTGGCATCACTGTAGCCCCTGAACCACGTCATTGGCAGTTTAAACACAAGGGCATGACTTAATTTCAGAGGTACTTGTGGCTCCTGCTCTCAAACAAGTGATCAATTACATGTTTTTTAAAGTAATTTTCAGTGGGGAATCCTGACACCATAAGAATAGGGTAAGCATGTCTTGGGGAAGAGCACACATGATCTCCCTGGGAGGGAATCAGAAGAAGAAAAATCACCCACAACCTACCCCTGAAATATCAAGTTGGATGATTTTCTTGTTTTTTGTTTGGTTTGGTTTTGGTTCTGGTTTTTTTGTTGTTGCTGTTTTTTTTGCCTGAGAGGGTTTTCCCAATCAGTGGTAAATCAACTGATACATTTCTCTGCAAGGCCAATAAAAAGATTTTTCAAATTGTTAGAATACATTGTTAGTTGTCATACTGGTCATTTCTACAGACTATATCCCAAACAGAGCTTTGAAATGGATGTAAATGATTTATTGCATCCTGAATTGACTAGGAAGGGTATGTCCCTTGGAAAGGTGGTGAAATAAGTTCCCATATCTATAATACTTCCCAGTGGATCTGTATTAGTCATGTAGCAGAATCCATCACTCTTCAAAACCTCAGGGCAGTCTTTCACATTGACCCATAATATTATTTATTATACTTAACAGAGTTTCTTTCTGGAACTCACCTGAAATCACTGGTACTTGATGACAATATGGATAAGAGTTTGCACTGTGAGCATTGTTACTAAGTCCTAATTCAGGTCAAAAAACAATGCAGATTGAACATTTGGCCTCACTTAACTACATTTGATTATCTACAACTTTTTCAAATATATCTCTATATTAGGATAATCCATTTGGGTTGTTGTCTAACAGCTCTGGCTTTAAATGCAAGGGATTGGCAAGAAATTTGTCACACTCCATTCTTGAAAAAATTTTCTCCTCATGAGAGCTGAATGTTCCTGGGCTTCCTTCCCAAACTTTTCTTGATTTTTGAATATTGATAGCTTCAAAACTTTCTTTTCCCACAAGAATAATAGGGAACAGTGCTGAATTTCTCTAGGCCGGGCCTTAGAAGAACCAATCTGTCTTCTCTAAGGAATGGCCCAAGAAATTCCCCCTAAGGAAGCCACTGCTGGTGATCTGACTCTGTCTGAGGCACGTGGCTTTTATCTACTTGCCTCTTTTAGTGTCACCCATCATGACTTTTAAGTTTCCTTCCTTGAGAAATAAATTCTTTCTAACCCTATAATTTGTGACCAAAAGTATCTGAATTTGCTCTGAACAGGCAAAATTTTGATTGTAGGAAGCTTTCACATTCACAATAATTTCCTCCTCTCCATTTTCCTACGAGGGTGAGTCCTACCCTTACTTCATTCATGATCAGACTGGTGAAAGTAAATTGTGTTGCTGTTGTTTCTCTGTAAATCTTCTCTCCTAACAGAATAATAGGCCAGAACATTCACTTCTTTCCTGAACATCTGTTTTGGTATGGCAGGTTCTTTGTGATTTCTCCTGAAAGCCAGAGAAGATTTTGCTGTGAAGTAGATCTCTGCTGAACGGATCTGAGTTGTAACAAGGTCTCAAGATAGTGACTTTAATCTGGTTCCCTGTTTGCTTCTTGTTATCTACTTTTATCTCCCATTTTGTCAGAGGTGTGATTTTTTTTCCCCCTTTTTTCTGTTACATCTGCTGCACCTGTGTGATAAGGTCTCTTATGTTTGTTTATCTTTTGATGAATGAGTTCTAAAAGTCTTTTGCTTGAAAGTCAAACAACAGTCTTGTTTGAAAGTGTCTTGTCTGAAATACCATTTTGGGATCCTGCTGTTCTCTTTGAATTTGGCTTTAAATGAACTCAGGAAAGGATTGAATATCTATGTGAGTGGCTGACTGACTTTTTACTTGCTTTTCCTGAACCTTTCACTGTTAAAATCCCTCACTTCAGGGGGGTGAAAAAAACACTCTGTGTGATATGCTTATGAAGTATGCGTGCAGTCTAGGATTTACATGTTTAGCAAGTATACCTGTATGACAGAAAGCCTGAGCCTGTTTGGCTCTATAACCAGGAAGATGAAAGGGGAAATGGCCATAAGGTCATGGACTTATCTAACTTGGGCTCCTCTTCAGGAATCTCCCTCTCTCCAGAGGGATCTCGCCTCAGCATGGCTATAAAAGTGAAGCTGAATTGCAACTCTGCAGCAGAAATCTGTCTTTAAACCAGAACACCACTGGTGGGAGGAACTGCTTGCTGCAGGATTTTGTAGATGCTGAAAAGTTTGTGCAAGCTAAAAAGGCAACAATTGAGTCAGAGATGGGAAAAGACTCTCAGAGATTGAAAGATGCAAACACCAGCAGAGCATTTCCTTGAGTCACACCTTTCTATAGGATACCTGAGAATTCTGGGAAAGCTTAAAAATTCAATTCTTATTCAAACAGAAGGCATCGTTTTCATTCTCAAGTGTGTATCCCTGTGTACCTCTAGAAATCTGCAGTGGTGGTGATCATGCTTCATTTTCAATGATAAGTTTTAAACATGTGACCAATTCATACCACTCTAAAGTCTGGCTTGTGTTCCCTACTTTCCAATAATAAATCAGTAACAAATAATTCCAAAATGTAATTATTTACAGTACGGTATGTAAAAATGGATTTAATTTAATTTATTCTGAGTGAATTAATACATATGAAAGAATCATCCAACTGAAGATCAATTTGAACGTATCCCTAAATGTATTTGCATCTTAATTCTGACTTTCTAATATGATATTAAAGTGATGATTAAAATACAATCTTTCATTTTAACCACATGTATTGAATTCTATTAATGTTCATGTTTCTCACCTGCACTCAAGTCAGGGGGTTATAAATCCACTGTTGAGCTGTGACAGGACTATTGTGCCCTTCACAGGCGACTAGCTCCTGATAATCTCATTTTATCTTCAGTGCTTGTGTACAAGAAGGATCACATAACTGTGGTGCTGTTGAGTGATTGTGGGGAAGGACCTGTTTGGGCCCAGGCTGGTGCACGAGGGTGGGAAATGCTCCTGTGGAAGGAGGGCTGAGGTGGGAGGCTCTCCAATTGCTTTTTCAGAGTTGATTGTTTCACTCAGGCTGTTCTCCCTGCACACCCAAAGGCCTTCACATGCATGGCCTCTTTAACAAAACTTCACCACAGCCTCTTTTGGAGGCAGCCTGTGTGCCTTTCCTGCAGAGAGATAATGGTGGAGTGTCTGGTCACATTAGCCTGACATTATTTTTCTCCTTTCTCAAACGAGTGCAGGGAGGTGTAGCCAGGCTTTGGTACAGAGAGGGCTGATGAGTGAAGGGAAGGTGAGAACAGCTTGTCAAAACATAGGCAAGGGCTTAAGGCAACTAAAGGTAAAAAATGCAGTTTGCTTGGGTAGAAAACTGTATTTAGATTAGTTTTAGCATTATTCAAGAGAGCAGAGTTTTGATGTACTCAGTTCTATTTGTTCTTGCTAATCCATTGCCAAGCATTTGTGTAACAGAAGTATTGTTGGTATAGATTAATTGTTAGACCTAAGCACATGTCCATGTAGACACTGAAGCACTGGTGGCAGGTGAAGTCCTGCCACTGTGGTTTTAAAGCAATGGTTGGCAGTTAATGGTAGGGATAATTTGATCTAGTTCTTGAGGGAAAAAACAAACAAACAACAAAACATTACTGTGGATCTGGGGTCAAAAAGAAACAGGAGGGTATCCTGATATGCCCTCAACCTAGAGGAAAAATAATAATAATAATAAAAAGCTTAGGTGGGGGGAAAAAAAAAAAAGGAAGAAAAATAAAAATAATAAGGGTAAATTCAGACCAAAACCAAATTTTACCCATCAATTTCTGGGTACAGCAAAAAGCTGAACGACATACAGGTTATAAAAGAGTTGATGTAAACATCTTTCAACCTTGAACTAAAAAAAGAGCAAACAAAAATCCCTATTCTGTAAATATTAAATGTTGAGTACATAATATATTAAACCTCTCAATCAGGGAATTTTTTTAATGTATTTTCTCCCTTACGCCCCCTTGACACTATAATAATGAGCAAGTTATTTAGTTAATGAAGAAAGCATCTTGTATTTAAAGATCTACATATTAATGTGACCTTCCTTTGTTCATAGCTGTTAATATTTATTGCCTTTTCTCATTGAGATTTTATTTGGTGTTCTGTGACAAACAAGAGTATGATTAGTGAAGCTGTAAAGTTCTCATGGTGGTTGCCTGTGTTCCCAAGATAGCAGCATTAGTGTCTGCAGAAGCAGTTAATGCTGTTTATCATTAGTGACAGAGGCTGGGAAGGGCCTTCTGTAGCTTTTATCTTTCACCTTGCCAACAGAAGTTGATGAGCTCTGTGATTTAAATGCATAGGTGATGTTGTAATATTTATATTCATTTCACATAGACAGGAGCACAGGTAAACTGGTCTTGTTGATGGAGATTAATTAAAACCCTGTTACTGTACAACTGGACAGGCTACAAATTGATATACTTGGGGAAAAAAATAGCCATCAGCACTTTATTTGCTGGGGGTTTTTGTTTTGAATAAGCTAATGTTTGCAGAATTTGTAGAAAAGGCATACAGATTAGGGTTTTATACCTGCTTTTTTTCCACTGGTTTTGAGTTTAGAACCTTGAACTCTACATCTCCCATCCACAATTTAGAACAAAAGAATTTCAGCAACTTGTTGGAATGGACTCTACTTTGGAAAATGGACAAAATCTCATATAAAATTATGTGCCTTATGAACCTTCATATTCAGAGTTCCTTTTGTATGTATATGTTTGGGGACCTTGCATTTCCTCTATTTCCAGCTCCATACAGGATGTTTCCACATTCAGTTTGTCCAATATTTAATTGCTGATGTCTGGAAAATAGATGATAAACAATGCTGTTGTGCCAAAGTCTCATCATATAATTCTACTTACAGAAAAATTGACATTTTCTGAGCCTTATATTTTACTCCTGAAATTCCATTTCAAAGTAAAGTAAGTTGTCTTTCTACATTTTGTAGGATGTCATTTTCAAAGGAAAAGTTGTAATAAAAAAACCCAAACAGACAAAAGTAACACAAAAAAAATAGCAGCAACAAAAAAACAAACCTTGGATAACAAAAATAGTTGCATTATTTATATACATGTCAGTGTAGACTTTAAAATAATCCTCTTGCTCTAAGCATTTCAAAAATGTTTATTTGGAGAGGAAAATTCAAGAGGTAGTCTTTCAGCAGGACTGCTGCCCAAAGGAGGTACAGACTGCTAACTTTGCTGTGATCCTTATTTGGATGTTGGGAGGAGTAGGAGATTTTATTGGTTCCACAGTAATGTAAAAAGATAAAAGGTGATACATAGGTGATAAGAGGTAACATTATCCACAGGGAATGTTCTGAGTTGAGCTCCTTACCAAAAGCTAAACATAAAAAAGTATGAAGTACTTGGGCCTTTCCTGTCAGCTCAGAGAATAAAGTGCCAGGGTATGAGACCCCTTTTATACAAAGTACCTTTTCTGGTGATAGTTATCTTCCTTTTTCTGGATGCAAGTGCTTAAAACATGGATGATTTACAAGTATTTATAGTTTGGTGATTATAATCCGAATAATATGGTATGTCTTGTGTTCTTTTTCTTAATTATTTTAAACAGATCACAGATGAATTATTTAGCCACATAAATAATGTAGAGTTGCCCATAAAATTTTTGTGTCTAGCTAGCTGTAGCTGCTTTGATGGTCAAGGTGAAAAGGAATGAAAGGGATTCATGGGGTGGAGGATTTGATATGAAGCAGCAGCTATTTAAACATGAAAATTCATAGTAATGTTTCTTGCCAGTTTACATTATTACAGTATTTCTGAAGTTGTGTGAAGGACAAAGTTTAAGGACCAACTACTACATCTGTTTGTAGCAGTTCAGTTTCACTAGGCAAGGTGTAACAAAAAGAAGAGAGGTATGGGGTGAAATACACACCTAAATGTGCTTGCTTATGTACTATATTATTACAGATACTTTATACTCATTTGTTCTTGCTTCAAAGTGTTAATATTTTAAGAGGCAATGTTTTAATTGCCTGTTCTATGACTTTCACGAGGTAGAAATAAGGCTGACTGATCTACTACATCCCATGCCAGCTGCAGAAGCAATGCAAGGTTTCCAGCTTGACATAAATCAGAGTCTGATCTTTGCATAGACAATATAATTCTTAAGTTTTGGGGAGGAAAAAAAAAAATTTTCTGCTTTCCTCCTTTTTCTGTTAAACATCCTTGATTCTACACAGTCTTCCAAGTTTTACATTTTTTGTAAGGGTAGCTTAGGCAAGAAGCAAAAGTATGTTTGCAGAAGCTCATTTGTACCAAGAATGCCCCTTCCTGCACTCCTCTTGCAGTCAGTGGTGAAGTGGAAGCTTCTCCATTGAATTACTTAAAATATTTGAGTTATGCCATCACCTGGATATTGTCTGGGTGGTTTGTTTGGTTTTTTTTCCCTTTGGGGAAGACAACCCAGTTAACCTGTCACTGTATTCAAAACTCATAGCCAAGAAGAGAATGATGCTTACTTACCTTAAGTATGTTGATAAAGCATGTAAAGGCTGATAAAATGCATGTAAAACAAAGACTGCACTTACAGTAATAGTCATATATCACTGCAAAGGCAATCAGAAAGATTTAAAAGTTTATATTCTAAGCTTTGAAACTTACCTGGAGGATTACTGCCAGATGACCATTCTTTTAAGGGAAGAAGTGATACCAACCTCACCTGAACATATAGATTAAATTGCAGAGAAGGTCTTAAAGTATTTGCAGATGGAAACTTTTGCTTTAATATATCTTTGATGCAGGAGGAGCAGAATATCAAGGGAAAGCCTGTTGAAATGATCATGTCACTGGTATGAAATTGTCTAAATTTTATACACAGGGCACCCCAATGTTACGAAGAGAAGCTTTTACAATGAGCACCTTGGCTCAGTCAGCTTCCCCACAGAAAATTCCAGTTTGATTTTCGTTTTGGTTTTTTTGACTTCTGATACTTTTTTTTTTTTTTTTTTTTTTTTTTCTTTTTTTTAATTTTTTTTTATTTTTTGGCCAAGCCATCATCTGTATTCCTTTTAATCTTTTTCCAGTGTTATTTCATGCTGTCTAATAAGCCAAGGATAAAAGATTAAGGTTAAGAAAGTTCTGTGCTGCTCTGCAGTTTGGTTTTTCACGCTGAATCTTCTTCTAGACAGAAGATGAGGGGAAAAAATCTCAGTCACAGTTATCTTTTTTTGAGTACCCCCACTTGTGGACTCATACTGTCATGAATCCATTAGCTGCAGCAAAAGTAATTTCTTTCCGAGTGGCAGAAGACCTTTGATCATCCCAGCCACTTCCTTCAGCTTGCATGAAAAGGGCAGTACTGATGGAGGATGTTTTGTTCT
Source organism: Sinosuthora webbiana (assembly GCA_013397395.1). Taxonomy (NCBI): domain Eukaryota; kingdom Metazoa; phylum Chordata; class Aves; order Passeriformes; family Sylviidae; genus Sinosuthora; species Sinosuthora webbiana. Next base: position 591,821 of record VXBN01001588.1, on the reverse strand, counting down.
TCATTTGATATGAAGAGGACTGAAGATTCTTAATGGCTAACAATGAAAAGACCATTGTGATAATTTATTGAGGTTTAACTGGAAAATGAATTATTGGCATTTGCAAGTTTAGAAAATGGTTGAGTTTGCTGAGGATAAATAAATGTAATAAAATTGCTCCATAACTCATATAACTAATAATAGCTAATTTATCTAATAACTAATATAAAATACCCATCTGGAAGAAAAAATATCATGGTCTTATTGCATTTTCTCACAAATATTTTTCATTAGGCTGAAGATAAAAGTCTGCACCCATATGCCACAATACATTTAGCTGCCAAAGATTCCAGGTATTTTACCATCCAGAGCAGAGGCAAATCAAAATGGGCATTACTCTCAGGTCTCAATTTTTTTTTTCCCTATTGTAACATGGAAACATTTGATTCTGTCTCTGCCAGTGAACTGGATTAATAAGGGTAATTATTTCATAAAATATCTCCATAATCTGTGTGTTTCACCTTCCTATTCCACACAAAGAAATCTTTGTTTCTTTCCTTGTTCCAGCATAGGAAATCACCTAAATTGTTATGGTGGAGCACAGAAAAGGACTTGCTAAACTTTGCTCAGTCATATGACTGAAGAGTTTAGGGGAAAAAAGTTAGTAATTTGGTGTTCGTGTAGAACTCTTTAATCACTTTATATTCCATTGTTGTAACATGGATTTAAGGCCTTTAATTATATAAGCTTTTTTGGAATAAATTACCTCTGCTCTAATCCAATTTAATAGACTTTATGTGGTATGTGGGGGATTCGTAGATAACAATTAGTCTAGGTAACATCAAATTTAATGGTAAGAGGAATGGAATTCTTTAAGGTCAGTGCTAATGCTGCATTAGTTATGCCTGAAATTGATACATAAGGGGAAAACATTAAATGAAATTTTAATGTCAGTTACCACCAGTAATAGATTGATTGTTGTTGATGCTCAGTGCAAGTAACACTGAACAGCAGAGAAGTGTGGGCTAAAATAATTTATCATCAGTTAATATTTCAGCATGCTGTATATGTTTATGACTTGAGAACATCTTAAACCCTAGACCAAATATAAGCAAATTTTAATTCAGCAAGGAGAAGGGAGGGAGTTGGTGCTTCAGCTTCTCAGGTGTACATTTATTTAACTATTTTTAATACAATCAGGATTACAAATAATGGTTTAAAGACACATTTCTATGAGAAAGGTCAATGCTCTGAAGGTGATACTCACATTTTTATTTAAGTACTAGCCTACTCTTTCTGCACAAAGAAACCAAGATGTAGCTAATGCTGCTTTGTTCGAAATTATCTAATTTCTTCATATGGCAATGACTTTGGCAGTACATTGTATGATGAATTTCATCTTATTCACTTCTGTTTGTATTGTGAACCCCTCTGTCACTTTTCCTTTTTCAACAATCTCCAAAGCCATGCTCGAGTCCATAGTGTTTTTGTTTTGTTTTAATATGGATATATGGTGCTTTTAGTGTTCTTTCTACATCTCTCTTTTGTATGAGATGTTATAAATAACAGCCTGCTGCTCCTTAGCTGTTTTAAGGAAGGCTCTGTGGAAGCCTGCACCATCTCATCACCTGAAGACCTCACCCTCACTTCCCTGCTGTGTTTGCTCAGGACACTGAACTCTGTCGCAAGAAGCTGCTATTGATGTAAATGATTTCTTAGCTAAAATGCAGAAAGGTGCTGGTAGATAGAGGAGCATTTGTGGGCTGGAGTCTAAGGAATTTTCTTGTAAGTCATTTTTATCAGGATTTGTTTTTCACTCATGTTTTCATGGTAGCTGACCGTAGCACTTATTTAAGGAACTGGGGACGAAGGAGGGAAAGAACTGTCAGTTTTCAGATATTAATAGGTTTATTTTAAAAAGTTGGTTGTTTTTTTCTTTTTTTAATGGGAGAGGAAGCTGATGTCTCAGTGAAAAAAATGCATTTTATATGTCAGCATTCAAAATTACCAAATTGTTGCTGTTTATGGTAGGATGTGTTCTCTTTAAGAGGCTTTCTTCCATGTTGAACCAGTGTCTTACATTTTTTCTGCTAATTCTCCCCAGGATACTCTTGGAACAATGTTGAACTTTGTCATTTCTGTTAAGTAAACAATTTCCTTTGTGCACAGGATTAGTAGAATGCCAATTAGAAGGAGTTCTTCAGTGGGAATCGTTTATTTTTCCTTCTGCATCTTTTTGAACCTGTCATTGCCCAAACACAGCTGCTTTTTGATGTAAATAACTTTTGTTTAAAATGATTGTATGAAACTGCCAGTCAGCAACATTGTGATCAAAGAATAAGCCTGAGCTCTGGGTTTTATTCCTGTCATCTCTCTGAATGGCAGATATGAGTAGCTCCAACCAGTTGTGGATGCTGATTTTTTGTTTGAGAAATCTGCTTCAAAAATCAAATACTTCTTAATTTTTAAAAGCTGTAATTTAGAGGAGGCTTTGTATTAGCACATGTTAAAATAAGTAATTCAAAGTATAGTTATATTTCATTTGGTTATGTCATGTATTTGACTTCGTCATGTTAAGAAGCAAAAAGTTTTCAGAACCATATGAACCACTTGAGGAAAAGAGACTGCAGAGTAAGATGAAGACTTATAAATGACTGTAATCCTCTGGTCTGCATGGAGCATAACTCCTTTTAGGTATGAGGCTGTTTTGGGAATGCCTTTAATTTTTATATATATATGTATGTATATATTTATATATTTGTATATTTATATATATAACCAAAGCTGACTTCTTGGTTTGTATTTTGAAAGTGAAATAATTTTTTAGTAACATGCAGTTCCTCAGAAGCTGATACCAATACATTTGATGTTTTATCCAACTAATTATTTTAATGCAGAATTATAGAATAATATCAGTTGGATGGGGGAGACCTCAGCAAGTTTCCAGTTAGATCTCCTGCTCAGGCAGGGTTGGTTATGGGGTCAGACCAGGCTGCCCAGGGATTTCTTCAGTCTGGACTTGAAAGTCTCAGGCTGAAGGTTGTACAACCTCTTTGTATTGTATATATTTCACTGTCTGACTCAGTGAAGTCAAAAATCTCAAGTGATTTTTTTTTTTTTCTCACTTCTAGTTGGAATTCCTCAATTAAATTGATTCCTGTGGGGAAAAAAAACCCAAACCAAAACAAAACCCAACCAACCAACCCAACAAAAAAAAACCCAACAAAAAACAACCAACCAAAAAAAAAACAAACAAAAAACCCACAAAAACCAAAACAAACAAACAAAAACCACCAAAACAACAAAACTCAGACTATGCTCTTCTAATGTTTTAATGTTTAGTAAGACTGTATAGAGTACAAACACACGGATGTAGATTTCTGTTTGCTAAATGGAATGACATTTTGGGACTGTTTCCTCAAGTTTCTTGATGACCAAAAAAAACCCCTCTAGAACCATTTAGTAATGTCTTTCAATATATTTTATTTTGTATTGCTGAGAGCCTTACTGGTTCATTAGAGTTCGTATGCTGGTCCTTCCATGTTGGAAAGCTTTGGTGTATGTGGCAGAAAAAATATTTTAAAGACAGTAAACATTTTAGGGATCTCTGTACATTTTAGGATTCCTGGTGGAAATAAAATGGTGAATAGAATTTAATGAGATTAGGCTGTCAAAAAAATATCTTACAAACTCATGAGTGAAACTACTGTTTATTTGCTAAATGCTGGGGAAAGAGTTTATCATGATCATATTAGACACAGAGTTGTTGGTTGTTTGGGTTTGTTTTTTTTTTCTAATTCTTTGTGGCAATTTTTATTGGTTGTCCTATGTTTTATTGTTTGTGAACACTTCTTTGATTGTGATTTAATATCTTAAGCAGAATGCAACTCTCATATAATTAGAATTTGGGTCTTTACTGTGGGGTGTGAGGGGGTTGAAACAAATCCAGACTTGCATTTGTTTTCTTTCCTAATAAAAGGGTCATGATATATCTTGGATGAAACTAACAGCTATAATTCTCTGACATTAGTTCATTCATTTGAAGCCTAAACACTGTCCTAGTTTTTCATGATGATCTATTAGCTGTCTATACCGTATTTTATTTCAGTGTGTATTTTTTCTCAATTAGATTCAGATCATTTGATCTTGAATAATATTTATGGATCTATGGTACCTATTGCTGTCTGTTTTTTGGAATCCATGTCTGAAGACAAACTAAAACAATTAAAACCACAAGAAAGAAAAATACTAGCAGTCCCTCTGAATTTGAAAATAATGGTTGAAGGGAGCCTCGCATTTAGAAGTGTTCTTTTCAGGAGAGAAAAATGTCACAGCTTCTAAGTAAAAGTAAGTGGATGCAGGTATTACATATTGCCAACCAAAACGGCTGCTGAGCGTTCCCCCAAATGTGCAGGATCCTACCTGCACCTGTTATGGTAAAATCTCTCTTTACCATAGCCAAATGTAGAGCATGCTTGGGAAATACTGGGGGAAAACAGCCAACCTGACATCTGTTTACAAGCTCAGATTCCTGGAATGCTGCAGTTTAGGTAGAGAACATTTACCTGCCCCGTGGTCTTGGAGAGGTTTTTATACCATGACCTTAAATCACTTCTCTAATGGAATCTGTGCCTGTTGTTTGTCATCCAGAGCTGTGTCAATGATCAAGACTTGCAGAGTTTGGCTACACAATGTGTAGAAAAAGGACTCACTCCCACCCTCCATTCGTTGTTGACTTCTTATAATGGTTTCCAGTTTTGCATTGTGAGCAATAGTGAGTTGCTTATTTACTCATTCAGTAATAAAGATGATATACTCTTCCATATTCAGCATTAAAAATGTTAAAAAAAAAAACAAAAACCCAACCAAAAAAAACAAACCCACCAGGCTTTGAAGTGAAAAGATCTTCATCATATGAAGGCTAAGTGTAAAGGAAGTATGCTTGATTATTTTTGAAAAACCAATTCATCTAGTTTAATATTATTATGCATTGTTTTTAGACAATGGTGATCTCAGCAAAAAGTGTGATTAACTCGGAGATGACAGCCATTATTTATATGAAAATCTACTTGTATTCAAGAGTGGTATCATCTCTCATTGTTCCTGGGATAAGTGCTGCTTCAGCAAGACTCAGCAAATGAGAATTTCCACAATTTTGCAAAGTACCGAGTGCCCATTGTAGTGGTTGTGCTTTTGTTTCTGCTTGCTCTAAGTGTTTGAATAAAAGAGTTTACATTTGGAACAGGATGAGATCTTGTACCCCATCAGTTGCAGAGCTCCGGGTGACAGACAGGTGGTAATTTCTGAAGCAGTAGGAAGTTGTGTGCCTTTGATCCATAACCTTTGCCTCCACTGCTGTGGTGGTTGTTAGAGTTCTCCCAATTTCAGATGTCTATAAAGCACCCATTTCTCACAGTAAAATCACAGTCTGCCTTTCCCTGTCCAGCTGTACTCTAAGTCCTTATGTACTATGCAAAACTTATTCAGAAAGTCTAATTTTGGTTCAGGACTGCTTCTTTCTGGAGGATTGTGTTAACTCAAAACCTCTTTCAAAGACTAAATCATGTATTAGGAAGACAAATTACTTTGGAGAAAATATATCTTGAAAAAGCCAGGAAAACCAAGGAAACATAAATCAGTCTGTACAGACACCAACACCTAGACAATGACCTGTTCTGCATAAAGAAATTGGAGAAATTGAAATACAGGGCTGTAGGGGTAGTTGGGTATCTAATATATCTAGAATTAAGGGACACTTCTTGTCTCATGATGTCTCAACTTTTTACAAGCTTTTCTTCAGTGTTTTCCCACGTCAGCTCTTCTTTCTCAAAATTGACAAAAATGCCCTTGAAAGGTAATTCTCCTTCCTTGGCAAGGATTTGTGTACTTGAAGGTTTCTCCATCCTTACGCTTTTTAATCTGACAAAAAACTTACTGGTTTAATGCATAGCTAAGGAAAATGATGTTGTCTTTCAAATCTGTGCTTGTCAGTTGTTTTCTGGAAAGAGGTGGCAGTGTCTTCCTGAGCAGATTGCATTCTTTTTAAGAATTATAGGCATATGGTGAGCATCCCAACTGTTTTAGCATAACATATTTAAACCAAAAGTGTTGGTGCCTCATCGTAGTCACATAGTTATCTCACAGACTACATTCATAAAATTGTTATATTTCGGTATTTGTAATGCTGCTACAATTTCCATATTTATTATCTTTCTATATAATACAGCTTACAAGAATCCTGTTTTCAATATCAGTGGAGAGGCTTTTAACATTTCTGATAAAAGTATAAAGGTAAAATGAAAGTCTAGAGATTTATCTTCATGGAACTATGCAAGACAGTCAAAAAAACTCAACAAAACTAAGGGGAATGCAGATGTTTTTTCTTTTCAATGAGAGGGAAATTTCTAGACATTTACGAATGCCATTTTGGAGTGGGAGACAGTAAAAACAGCAAGCTTTATTTGTTTTTAGAAACTGGTTTTAGTTTGTTTCTCAGGGAGCTGTTTCTGTTTTGAATGAAGACTGCCGGGGCTTTCATTGCAGCATCACCTGGCCTGTGGCTGCTTCTCTGGAAGGGTTGGAAGGGTTAAGAGCTCCCTACAGTCCTTTTATCATGGGCAACAGAGGGCAAATCCCAGGCTGGTGTGGGCACAGCAAAGGGAGGTTGATGCCTGCAGTTCAGGCAGCTGAATTCCAGCTCTAGCACTGCTTCAGGCTGTTTGTCAGCAATTCATCTCAAGAACATAACCTGTAAATGTTTTTTTTAATTATTTTTTTTCATGTTGATGGTTACAACACAACACAGTCCCTCCCATCCTAATTCATTGCAGGAAAATAGGGAATATTTCAGCAAGTTACTCAGTTGTGACAAATGTACACAGCAGATGTTGTGTGAATTTTCACAGAACAAAAAGAGGTTGTCATGTTTGTAAAATCATAGTATCTTGTAAATGACCTGTTGATGCATGGGTTCAGTTTTAGAAGTGTGTATCAATTTCAAATATCCCATTTCTTCTTTGTAGAATAATCCAGTAATTCTGTTCTACATTAATTACCTGTGTATTTATCCAGTGGTTTCTGTGTTAACAATCTACAACTTCTCAACCATTAGGAAAAAAAAAAAAAAAAAAAAAAGGCGGGAAAGGCTTTTGTAATTCTAAGTCTGGTGAAGAGTACACAAACTTTGGTATAGTCAAAATTCTGAGCTACAATATTTGGAACTCTTTCAGCACAGGGGTCACCTCTGAGTGATTGGGTGATTTAAAGGAGTCAGGAGCAGGGATTCAACAGGTAGAACAAATTGCAGTAGTCTAGTGCTGGGGCAGAGAAGAAAACTTTTGAGTGTCAAGATTTGCTGTGGAAACGAGTATCTAAAGAATCAAGGGGAAGCTTTGTTTCAACACAGCTGCCCAGCACAGAAGATCTTTTCTCAAGGCATGTCTCATCATGTAAAACATGATTGTTGAGTATGTTTTTAGGCCCTGTAAAAATAAGAACAGTTATTGCTAGATATGCATCCAGAAGTGGATCACAACAATGTTGAACCTGAAAAGCAGGCAGACTGTTTCATGATTGCTTGTTTCTCTGCCTCTTTGAAAAGTAAAACAGTGCACAAATCTTAAATGAATTGAATCTGACATTGCTATCCATCCTCCTTTTTCTCCTTAAGTTTAGTTCATGTGAACTATTGATGTTCAGAAGGACTCTGCAGTTTAGTGAGTTCAGACATTTGTAAAACCACTGCAGAGTGCTTTCTCTTTAATTCACCCAGAATCTTCCAACAGTGATACAAAGGTTATTTGAAACTTGGAGCATCAGAATTGAATTAAAGTTCTGAATCAGGCTGTGGTTGCTTTCCCTCCTGCTTCATCACTGGGACATCACCACTTCATTTGTGACTGAGAGCAGAAGTTACCAGCATCCTTCTGGAATTAGAGCAGTGCTGTTGAGCAGGGCCCTTTGAAATGCACAGTCTCCACTGGTCTCTCAGGAGTGTGTTTAAGAGAAGGTTTTGTTGGCAGTACTGACTGCATTAATATTCTATTCCTTTAACGTTTTCCAAAGGCGTGAGACCAAATTGCTGAACTTTCTTCATTAGTGAGAGGAGCCATTGAGCTAAATGGAAGAAATGAGGCAAAAATTGTTCCCAAAGGATTTCTAAATGGGAGAGGGTTTAGAAAAATAACAGTGAAGTTCACACCCCAGTGTCCTCAACTGACCCCACTGGTGTGAATTAACAACATTCAATTAAGATGAACCATAGATGCTTGGTTACTTATTTCAAAGTTCTCTTCTTTTGATCCCCATCACTGACATTTTGTAACACAGGGAAGTTTAAATGAAGTTTAGAATCAAAGTTTTTTTGAGTATATAAAGCTAGATCCTACAAGATTCCTTAGAGGCCTACAACTCTTCCTCTCTGGAGTCCTGCTGCTCCTTCTGTGACTCCACATGACAGTAGCATATCTCCCATTCAGAACACAGGATATAATGTCTTCCTTTATATCAAAGGATATATGATAATTAGCATGATTTATGTCACAGTTTAATTTGACCCCCTCAGCTGGTGGGGATGAAGCCTTATTCCATTACAAGAGGGAGTTTTTAAAGTGAGAAAGGATTATTAACCTTCTTACTCCTGCTGTGCTGAGCCACCCTCCCCTCTCACCATGACTCCTTTTTCCATTTCTCATTTTCCTTTTCTCTAATCCCAAGGAACTCATCACCTTCAGCTTCCTCCTCTGTGTGCAGGAAAACAAAAAATCCTAAATCAATCAATCTACAACCAAAACAAAAGCAACCCAAAACAATCACTGTGGACTCTGAGTGGGGAAGAGAAAAGGATTGTAAAGGGTGAGAATTAAAAAGGAATATAGAGGATTCTCTTGTTGAGTCACAAAGTTCAGAGTAGACTCCTGGGCTAAACTGAGCCCACACTTGACCGATAGTTTATTCCTGAAGTCCCAACAGCACTTAAACCTTACCAGGAATGGGGAGGTGTCAGCCCAGGATCCGTTGAAGTCAAAGGAAGGTGATTCCTCATTGATGGAATTTGATTATTTCTGCAAAGCATTTCCTGTGCTGCTGTTCACAGCTTCCACTTAGCTGACCAAAATTCCTTGTGACATTCCAGTTTTAAGAAAGTGGCTTTAAAATTCTATTTGTAAGTGGTAATCTCTTCTGGTCTTTCTTGGAAGTCTAGTCCTAGCAGCTCATTTGAAGAGACCCTGAGAGACAGATGGTGCTTTGAAACTGAGAGCAGGAGAGCTTTCAGATACACTATTTAGTGTGACAGGGATTCATTTCATTATGTCAGAAAAATAAAACTTTGAAAAGAATACATTGCAAGAGGCATACTTATGAATTCACAAATTGATGAATTATTGATTATGCCTATCAATGCAGAAAACAAATTAAAGATAAGGGGAAAAATATTTGGAGAGCGTGTTCATTCCAAATGCGTTATAATCATGGTGTAAATACTTAGAGAAAAGCTCAAATATTTTTAAAAGGCAAGACAGTCACACTGCTTCAGATCCATCTTTCTGGCAGTTGTTAAAACAGCTGCTCTACATGAAAATGCATTTCGAAACGGTGCGTGGGTATTTGACAGGAGAAAAGGCTTAATGTTAAAACACGAAATACAAGGCTATGGGAGTATAAAATTAATTAAAAGTGAGAAAAAAGGTGGTTCTTTCTAAACAGGCATGCATGAGAACAAAATGTGTTTGCAGCTTTCAGTCCCCAAAGAGTTTGGTTAAGGGAAGAGTCAGGCTATGAACACTTGAAAAGTGCACTCTGAAAGTGATTCAAGTATTCAGTGCAGTGTGATGAGGCCCGCTCAGGAATAAAATAATTACAGAGAGAAACTACACCAGTCCAAAGAAAAATGGTAACCTCATCTATTATTTGTAATAACTTCCTAAAGTTCCATCATCATCACTTTTTTTTGAACCAAATATTTTAAGTGAAATATTTTTAATATAACCGACATACTTTCATTTTAGTGCTATATGTTAACTAGAAATGTCATTTATAATTAATATATTTGTAACAAATCCTCCTTTTCACAGTCAAAATGTGCTTTTAAATAGTCCATTTGTCTAACAAATTCTTTCTAAGCAATGTCAACTAAACTGATTTGAAATCTTGTCAGAAAAGAAAATACCTTATATTAGTCTGCGTTTAATTTAATTCTATTTACACAGAAGCTGCTAGAGCATGTGATGGTTTTAAGAGTGGAAATTTTATAACACATCTGCAAATTATTATGCATAAAATCCATCTCTTAACTAATTAGCAGTCTCAACATGTTTCCTGAAGTATAAATGAATTATTAAATGTTGGCTCTGATGAGGAGTGATTGAAAAGAGAGAATTATTTCTTTAGCCATAATGGATGAGGATAAGAAAAAAAAGGGAAGCTAATTCTACATCAATAAATAAAGGAAAAGTGTAGATTAGTTTGATTTTCTTGATTTCCAGCTGTGCTCCACGAAAGATGCATCCTACACCTGTTCCTTAGACAATTCTGTCCAAAGAAAGGAAGGGTTTGCCACAGAAATAAAATTACAAAATTCTGAGTTAATACCATAACAATCAAAATCATCTTTACGTATGTTCTCTTATAAAATGAACTTTTTATAATGGACATGAGATCTTTCAGGTACAAAAAGTAATAATTTGACCCCTGCTACTTTTTTTGCCCATCTTTGGGAGGGGAAAACATGAAAAACCCCGTAACTTTGGATTTTGTTTCTGTGGTTGTGCTGTGCAAGGCTGTGCTCCCCATTTCGTGCTTATTTGGTCACGGGAGTGTGTTTTTCTCTATGAAAGTCTGAGCTCTGGAATGAAATGATACTTTTATTAAATACATGAAATGAAGGGCCAGACTGTGGCAGGGAAACAATGTCAGAACAAATTGTGGCTCTACACTTTGAGCCTGCTATCTCACCAGAGGTCGTTGTTAGGGTCCAGTTCACCTCCAAAAGCACAATGGCTTTGAAGGGATATCACTTGATGTCCTCACTTGTGCCAGTGGGTCTGATCAAACATCTCTTTGTCACTATGTATTTGGGGAAACAATCAAGCTGAATCCCTTGAGGGGTGATCTTTGGGAAGAAACAGTCTTCCACCACTAGTAAAGGGAGCTGTAAATGGGTTTCAAATGGATTTTGTTCTAGGGCAAAGAGAAGGATTCACCCTGAAAAAAGTATCCATGCTGAAAAATGCATTGCAGGATAGAAGGATCTCTTAGGAGGCATAGTTTCAGCATTGTTATAATTTCAGATAAATACTACATGTTTTAAGGTAATGACTACTGGTATAAGTGGCACTGCCTGTTTTAGTGTCTTATCTTTGTTCTTACTAAACTTACTTGATACTTTATATTGATTTCGTCATTTATTCTCACCCTCTTTCGTCTGCATCCTTATGCTGTTTATCAGTATTGCTTTTACGTGTGATTGGCTTTCAGAGGCAGCACTGGAAACAACTCAGTTCCTCTAAAGTAATTCTTAATTCATTATGAATCTGAAGAAATTCAAAGCCATGTGTTTTTTAACTTTTTTGTTACCTAGATTCTTTCATGTAAACCATAGGTGAACTGTGTTCATTTTGCATCGATTCTGGATGGGGATGATAGGAAATCATCTTACTTGAACTAGAGACTTGTAGAGAATTTCTCTCTATTTAATGTGGAGATACTAAAAGTTTAGAGGGGTGTTGATATAAATTATAAAGTTTAAGGATGTATTTTATATTTTAGCAACTTTTTTAAAGGTGCAAGGGGTCTCTGAAGAATAATGTAGTAAATGTTATTTTATTTCACTCTTTTTTCCAATCAGTTCTGTCATAATCTGTGTGAATCAGGAATAGTCATCTAATGCCACTTAAGCGTCTAGACTTAGTTAAGAAGGACACTGTCTGAAATAGCTGTCAAAACAATCTTGCTGCTGATCTTAGCTTTGAAAAATAGAACTTTTTGGGCTGTTTAAATTTTTTTTGTGATTTTCCTTTCTAATAAAAAGTATTTGTATTTGTTCTCTTATATTAGTCTCTTATATTAGTCAAACACGTTCAATACAGTTTTTCAGTTCAAATGTTCTAGCAAACATTTAGCTTCCTGTTACATGGTTGTGAATGAGGATTATTGAATATGCTGTTGGGTCATGGTAGAAATTCATTTAAAACACTCATCTAAGTTTCAAGCACTCATCTAAGTTTCAGAGTACTTTTTTGTTTTGCTGTTTTTACTTTTTTTCTTTTAATAATTGTATTTTGGGTTATATATATTTATATATAATAATTATATATGGGTTTTGCATTTTATTCTAATAACACAGGTTTGGTTACTTGGATACTATTACAGCAGCATGGTTGCTTGTATAGAGGAGTCATTTTGTCAGTCCTGGGCACATTTACAGGGAATTACTGAATCCACTAGCATCACTTTGAGATGGATGCAGTGCTGTGCAGGGGGTTGTGCTGTCCACAACTGAACAAAATAGAGCAGAGTATCCACTTTGGCCTATGGAAGTCCTTAATATAAACCCTCTAAAATGTGTACAAAAGATACCACAGATAACAACGTGCTTCTGTCTGTAGTTCTGTTATTCACGTGAACTGCTTATTCAAGGAAAGTAATCGAAACAGAGAGAAAAAAAAAAAAAAAAGGCATGAGTAGTCCCCATTAGACAGGGGACATCTTTTCACATTTTTCTTCAAAGGGATTGCATTGAGTGCCTTTTCTTGGTGAGCTAAGGTGAAGTGTTTGTAGGGCCATAGGAAAAGCATGTGTTCGAGTAGCAGAGAAGAAGTGTGCAGCATTTTGTGTATTTTGTCCATTCAATAAATAATTTAGCTTTTGACCAACTTTTGTGGGCTGTTTTTTGTGGGTTTTTTTTGACATTTGAAAATAAATCATTAGCCTTAAGATTTTTTTTTTGTTTGGTTTTTAGAAACAGAAGGTAAACTGATGATGAGGAAATCATATCTTGCTTTCCCACAACCTGATAAAACATTGTCATGTTTGGGAACTTCAGGACAAAATGTAATTTTCTTGTAGTTTTTGAGGTGTTACTATTTCTCCATAAGCAGAATAAACACCAAAAGGCAAAATAGCTTTTTGGATTCTCTTAATTTCTAATGACCAAGGGATTATAAAATATAAATACAACCTTTATTTAAATTGTAGAGTTTGAATTAGGAAAGTAATAATCTCTTAACCAGACTACATAATATCTATTTTTACATTAAGGATTTTTTGTAAGGTTGGTTTGTTTTTAATTACATTAGGAAGGAAAATTCTGTAAAATCTGAGGTAGAATCTTATTTCTTTATATGTTTTCATTTCAAACATGTGAATGCTTTCTATCTATGGGAATTAATTATATTATTTTTTAGCTTGTGCATGATCAGCAGTTGGCAACTCTGTTCCTATTCAGTCTTTTTTATCAGAAGCCCTGCATAAATGAGAAAGATAAAAACTTGTTTTCAAATCAGTATTTGTCAGTGAATTAAAATAAGCAAACAAACAAAACCCCAGAGGACAAATCAACACAAAATGAACACTACACCATCAGCAATCTGCTCACCTGGGTTTAATTTCAGTAGAGAAATAAACCAACAACTCCCTCAGAACAATGTCACCACTTAACTTATTGATGGCTCTGCATTTGGGTCCAGAGTGAATTAGACCCTCAGAAACTCATGGGGAAA
>VXBN01001588.1:537473-550722 GCA_013397395.1 Sinosuthora webbiana | reverse complement strand
TTTTTTTTCTTTTCTTTTTTTTAAGGAATATATTAAAATGACATTAAAAAGTAATAGAACATCATGAGCAAAAGTTGGAAGTTCAGACTGGTTTATGAAAATGAATCTTCTACAGACACTTTTCATAGTGCTCATTAAAATTGACTGAATTTAAATGAATCTGTCTCCTGGAGTAAGGAGAATTTTTGAATTTCATACTTCTGAAGCATATCTTAGAGGCAAGACAGTTTCCATTTTATTTGTTACGGTAACACTGGTTTTGTTTGCTTGGTTGGTTTGGGGTTTTTTAGTGGGGTTTTGGTTTTCAAAGGAAGAGTTGTACAACTTTCCAGTGTTTGTGACTTTGCATGGCTCTGTCTGCCTCTGAAAATATCCAGAGCTTTTGGTTGATTTCAGCCAAATTTGACAGAAGGCTGCAGGTCCCCAAGGTAATTACGTTTATTTCGATTTCATAAAGACAGTCAGAAAAAAGAATGAGCTTTGAACTGTAATAAATTTGCCTCAAGAACTTTTGTTCTTGTTTTGGGAGAGCAATTTTAGGGAAATAGGAAGTAATTATATTGGGAAAAGGAATGAAATGTATAAGCATATGCAAAATTGATGAAAAATCTTTACACGATAAAGTGAAAATGAAAATCAAACAAAAGTCATAAAGTGTTAGGAAAGCAGAGGTTTTTTTCTCATTCTACTGCATTGCCTTATTTTAGCAGAGGGAAGGGAAAAGTTAGTGCAGCTGCCATAAAACATCATTAACTCATCTTATGAGAGAGATAAGAACTGAGATATAGAGAGGATGACTTTTTTATGAACTGCATTTCTAAACTAAGGCAGTACTTGACAGAAAAATAAATTCCGCTTTTGAAGAGTGTTATCTTTTTTCAAACACTCAGAATTCCATATTTTTTCTAATTGCATACTTTGTATGATGGCAGACATATGTATTAATCTTTAAAATTGAGAAAGAATTACGTTTCGTATTTAATTTTTGCTGTCAGCTGGGGAGAAAAGGAGCCACAAGTGGTTATGAATCTTTAAGTACTTTTTATAAATAAGCAATTTCCAGATTAATATCTGGGAAGAAGTGAAACCTGCATTTATGTTGTACTTCTGCATATATTTCTGGCATTAGCACTTCTTCTTTTGCAGAGCAACACGCAACTGAATTTCAACCTTATAGACACTGGTGAATCCTCAGAATTGACCTTGTAGGACAGGTTAAGAGTGCTATAATTAATGTCTGGCTAGCATACTCCTTTTCAATTTTTTTTTCCCTTTCCTTTTTTTCTTTTTTTTTTAAAGCAAAGCAGAAATTTCTTGGGAGTTTGTGGAGTCTCAAACCTTGGAAACAGTCAAAAACCATCTGAACATGCTCTTGCAATTAGCCCTGTGTGGTGCTGTTTGAGGGAAGGGGTTGGACCAGATGACCTCCAAAGGTCAAAGAAATTCTGTTATTCTGTAAAACCTATGTATTTTTTCATTCTCTTGTCACAGTTTCATTTTTGCTATTAGTCAATGAAGGGATCAAGCATAAAATGCCTGGAATATTGGAGATTTTAAAGGGAAGTAGTAACAGCCAAGAGGAGCTGGGGCTTATGATCTGGATTGTGCAAGGTCATTTGCTAATCCTGCTGGTAACAGGTATCTGGCAAGTAAATATGGATTAAATATGCTGAAATATCTGTAGAATGAATGGAGAAACAATGAATTTCACTCACATGGTAAGAAAATATGTAGGGCAGATATTGCATTGATCTATTTTATCTTATTTACTGTACACAGTAAAATGGTGAAGTTCAGTGTTTCATTTATTTTATGAAATGACAGAGATGGTTAATAATTGAGTTCTTCAGTGAAACTTCTTAATGAAAGGGCAGTCCCCTCCCCGAGCAGCCCCTCTCCCAGAAGTGGGAACATCAGCTGCTCACAGGTAGCATTCACACCATGCCAAGCCTCAGTGAGATGGCAGATCTCTTTCCCAAAGGCTCCCTGTGTCTTCTGAGGGATTAGGAGAAATAAAAAGGATATCATTCTCTGGTAGGGACCAGTTAATCCCTGCCAAAATTGCCTGTGGACAAGCTATTGCCTTCCTTGATCACAGACAGGAGTGGAATAACTACTATTTCAAGAAAGTCAAAACTATGACTATAATAAGGGAAAAATATTTTTAATTTAATTTTTCCTAAGTGCATTAGTTATTTCAAATTATGCAGAACACTGGAAAACTAGCAATTTGTTGTTGAAAGAAATAAGACAGAAGTGAGCAGGCGCAGAAGCACAATTCTTATGAGACCCTGTGTTTAATTATTTTTAATTCATAAGCTAAGTGACAGATTTAGTTAAAATCCTGAGAAAATTCAATCTTTAATTACAGTGTGTCCTTTGAGCAGGGAAGGTGTTATAATATATCCTTCAAATAAAACAAAGAGGATAATTCCTTTTTTTTTTTTTTTTTTCAATACAAATGTCTGAAGTCAATCTTTATACAGGGATTGTTTATATAATATGACATTAGAAGGAATGAAAATTAACATATGCCAAGGCTACTTCAAGGTGGCAAGGCAAGCTCTTGCAGCCTCGGAAACACTGATGAGGATTGCCTGTGCAACCCTGATTTGTCCCCTGCAGACAGGGACACTAATACAGGCTTTAATTACCTGCTCACAGGCTGGTGTCACCTCACAAACGTTTAACTTCTGCTGAGGACTGCGTGAGCTGCTACTCAGAATTTCCTTCCAGCTTCCCCATTCCCTTCCCGCATGTAATATTTACAGCACACAGTCCATCCTTCACACTGAACACAGATGGAATTATTGATTTCCTCATGTGCTTTTTTTTTTTTTCCCCAAGTATTTCAGCTTTTATGTCTTACGACTAGAACCTCACAGGGACCAGAGGTATTTTGCCTAATTTGTAGGTGTCTGGCTCTCAGCTTAGCTTGTACAACCCCGACTTAAATTCCCTTTTCAGCACATGGACAGCTCAGGGTATTGCTGCTACAGGCTTTTCCACAGAGCAGGGAGTCCTCGGCTTGGTTTAGGTGACAGGAATACTTGCACTGGTGCAGGCTCATCAGCACACATCCAGCTTCCTCTGGCATCCTTAGGTTTAGCTCCTGGTGCCCAGTGAGGGGTTGGGAGGCAATCCATCGCTGCATAGGTTGACCATTGGTGTTTGTACGTGTAGGGGATGGTAATGTGTGTCAGGCCTGAACCCAGGTGTCTTAGCTACTCCTGGCTCACTGAGAGAGAGCACATCCAGGGCTGACTGCCTAAAGTCTTTATCTGTATTACAGATTGCCCAGGGAGGTTGTGGATGCCCCAGCCTTGGCAGTGTTCGGGGCCAAGTTGTTTAAGGCCTTGAGCAAACTGCTTTGGTAAAAGACCATGGCAACGAGGGTTGGGACTAGATGATCTTTAAGGTCATCCTTAACATGCTGTGATTCCATTTCTGCAGGAAACAAGGGTGATTCTGGCTCTTTTCCTGTGGGGATGTTGAAACCTCTGTCCTCTTTCTCACCCCTTACATGATGGCTCGTATTTAGGCACTCAGACTACAGGACCCCAAGGTTTACTTCTCACCTTTTTTGGATGAGCTTTCCTATCTGGAAATACAGCCTTTTTGGAATGACCTTGTCAGTAATGACTAGGTGGTTTTGGAGTGAGAACCCTGCCAACACCTCCTGCCAGGGGCCACCAGAGACCACTGCTAAACCTGAATGGAGTTGGGTGTCACTTGCAGCCTGGGACGGGGTAGGTGTGGGAGTTGAGGGACAGCAACCAAGCTGGAGGGGGCTGGGGAGTAGGCTCTGAGGGATGCTTGGGGTCCAGCCTGATGGGTCTGGGGTTGAGGAATGCCCTTGGGTCACAGCCCCAGGACTGGGGGCAGCACAGCAGGCAGGGCAGTGCTCTCAGCAGCTGCAGCCCCATCCCAACAGCAGCCATCTGGGCAAGCCAGGCAGGCCTGAGGATGGTGAGAACGTCCAGCCAAGGGTCCTGAACATGTGCTGTGGCTGTAGGAACCAGGAGGGCCAGGGCTTCATCAGGTCAGAGTCCAGCTCAGCAGGAGTCATGGCCAGGCACTGGCAACGTTGTGGCAGCACAGCTCAGGCAGGCATCTCGGATGAGAGGCTCTCTGTAAAAGCAGGTCCCAGGGGAATGAGGAGCAGTCCCAGCAGAGGTTTCTTCTCTCTTTCTTCACAGTGACTGTCTCCAAGGTCACCAGCTGTGCTTTGTGTTGGCTTTGATTCCAGCTAGACAAAGCCCATGGAGGTGAGATGGCCTTGGGGTCCTGACAGCTTTGTTCCCCCTGAAAACTTCAAAGTGTCAGAAAGGAGAGAAGAGATCATGAGCACATAATTGCTTGCAGGGAAACAAACCTGAACTTTCCTGTTGTAAGATAATTTTATTGTAAAATACATGTCCATATGATATATCCAGTTTTAAAACACCTCTGTGATTTAAGGCCATATTAAATTGTGTAGGGCAAACACAGGCATGGACAATGTATGTCCAGCAATTTAAAAGCATCAGTTGGGTCTTCATTTGGACACTCCCAGCATATGTGTAGAGTTTTATGTGCTGGTAGCAGCATTCTCCTTGTTTGTGGTGGTGTTGTGAGTGCTTGAGCCTGCAGATTATGTCCCAGGTGTCTCAAATTAATTGCCCTCAAATACAGAATGGACAAGTAGTAGCCGCGAGGAGGACTTTGATTTAATATTTTTTGATTACAGTGTAGAGGTAGAGCAGACTGCTGCTTTCAGCCATAAGATGATTCTTCTGTGGTTATTGCTTCTGTCCTCCTCACTGGACAGCTGTGAGCTCCCATATGGATGTGAGGTGAATGGTAGAGGTTCAGTCTTTCCCAGGTGATAGTTCTGGTATAAGGCCACAGAATTCCATGTAGGGAATGGATGACTTGAACAGAGGCAGTCCAGCTCTCGAAGGAGCTGACCCATGACTGTAAAAAGGAGCACAATGCTGATGTTTAAGTCAATAACCACATATTGTTTAAAAATATTTGTTTTATGTAAAAGTAGGTACTGTCTTCTGTGTATAACAGCGATCTGTTCCTGTTTCATTACTGGTATCCTTTAGGGGGGCAGTTGTATAAAGAGACTTATATATTTCTTATATACTAGATATAGAGAGAGAGACACACAGAGATGTATAAAGAAAAGAAAGTTTCAAAGCTGCAAATAGAAGGTTCGCTCATCTTCTTCACAAAGACTTACACACCCCCACCTGCAATTTACAGGCCAAAAACAAAACTGCTCTGTCGAGACCTACAGCTCTGTCGAGCACTGTCTGTAAAAGTCTGAGATGATGTAAAAACAAGGATTTTCAGAGGGGTTAAAATGTTAATTGCATTACAATAAGAAGGGAGAGTGGGAGAATTGGAAATGCCCTAGGTAGGTATAACGAGTGAGTAATGGGAAAGACTGAAATGCATTAATATTAAACCTTCACTATATAACTCATCCTTATTGGACACAGCTGTCGATAAAATATGCCCTTACTCTTGACAAGTAGCTCCTGTGTTTTGCTTGTAGATTAGCTTGCAGCCCTGCTCTGTATTCTTTATCTTCATCACTGCACCAGTCCTTTAATTAGGCAGTGAAATCTTCTGCATAGTGATTAGGAAATCACAGTTAAGAAGGTGTTACAAAGAAAGGCTCTGGAAGCTGCTCAAAATAGCTTTCAGCTTTGGAAATTCCTCCATCTACTGTGGGAAGGAAATGCATGTAGGATCCAGAAGGGTGTGAAAGCTAACCTTTGCTCAGTTGCTGCAGAAAATTGTTGGCCTTTAGTATAAGGACATCGTGCTTGATAAAAATTATCTTCATGTGAGAAGCTAGCAGTTTCTCACTCAGAAATTAATAATCTTAGAAATTTTACTGAGGTTGCGTATAGGAATTAAAGATGTGTTTAACAGCTTCATGCTGATGAAGATTTTTTGATTTCAAGAGAAATTATCTGGCATTCTGTCCAAATTTATTCAGAGCTTCAGCTGTTGGCACTTAAGTAAAATCTAGATTTGTTCTTCATAGCACTGCTTTTGGTAATGCAACCCACTGTTATTGGTTGGGGTTGTTTTTTTTTTTTTGCTTTTGGAAACATTTGTACTTCAGCTCCTGGCAATTGGCTTGTGTTAGCTTTCTCATTCCCCAACCGAAATCATTGCCTGCTGCATATGAAAATTTACACATATATGGAGAAGCAGAGGAGTGGGATATAAAGAAAATGCTAAAAAAAAAAAAAATCTTTCCTGTAAAGCTTCATGCTCCTGTTTTGAGGAAAAAGGCTTTCTAACACACCTGTGTGGAGGCAGAAGATGATGGAGATCGTCTGTTGAGGGAGAGATTCATGTTCTTGCTATAAATATATGTGCAGAAAAGGAGGAAGCCACCATTTTACAAGGCATCTCCTGTCTTGCTTTGTCTTATGTTCTTATATTTACATGTTCCCTGTGATTAGGAACATACAAATGTCTGACTTTACACTTACTCCTATTCTGTGCCAGTATATCTTAAATCAGAAAATAGAATGCCAAAATGCATATTTATCAGTAGAGAATTCTGGGATCCTCTGGCTTAATCATATCTGGGACTAAACATATACTTTGCCACATAAAGATGTTCTAAATTCTGTTCCATTAAATGGGGAAGTTGGACAATGCAGAGTCAAATTCATGCTGAGCAATAAAGTACAGCTCAGAGCCGTGCATAAGACCGATATTTCTGTGCTGAAGAGGAAAATATGAAAAAGAGGTGAGTGGAATAGGACAAAAGAAAATAGAGAAGGTTCTGATATTTTTCTCCATTCCTGGAGAAAACTTGAAGACTTCCTCCCTCCCTCTCTCCCTTCCTACTTCCCTCCCTCCCTCCTCCTTTTGTTTTCCTTCCTTCTCATTCCCTGCATTATTAGAGCTACAGTATGTAAGTTGCATTTCACAGGAAGTGCTCATTTCTATCATTTTCCAGAGAACATGCTATTTTTTTTTTCAAAAATACTACTAGTAAAATACATTACAATATAGCTACCAAGAGTTATGAGACTTTATATTTAGGCTTCTGAATAATAGTGATTATACAATAGCAAACTGCATCCTCCAGAAAATGTTGATTTCTGTTATTTGCATTTACTTAACACAGTGTGTGTTGCAAAACTTCAAAAACTCTTAACAAAAGGAAAAAAAAATCTGATTTTTGAGGCCAGAGTTCATAGAATTTTGGGGTTGTTTTCTCTAAAGTTACATAATAACTTGTGGCAATTCTACATTTTGTTTTTGCTAACCTCTTCACCAGGAATGTTAAACACCTGAAATATCTTAGTGTGGGCATAGGGGTGTAAATAATGTTCTGTTGTTTTACAGCTCGAAAACATAAGATGTTGAGATGTGATGGCTTGGCTAAGACCTGATTTTTCACAGTGACATTTTAGGATGGTAGTTTCTTTTTGAAAAGAGGACAATCAGTGCCAGACTGCCTCAAAGCTTGATTGCCTGTACGGAGTCTGCTGCAGGAAGTGTAGGGCAAATAGGGCAGAGTAATTCTGCATACACTTCATGATAACAGTCATAAGCTTTTCCTTTGGAATAATGCATTAGTTGGATAACCTGGGAGTATCTTCTTTGTGTTGCTGCTTTCCTTTGGAGAAACATTAGAAAACAAATGAAGGAATAGGGCATGACAATGTATGTTTCTTTGTTGAATTAATTTCATTTTTTCTCTGAGATTGAAAAGAAGGTAGTGGTAAGTGTAGCCTTGTAACAGACATATATATTAGCAAAAAGGAAACTCTGGGAAGTTCAATATTCCTGACAAAAACCTTCCCTGTACTGTCTGTCATTGAATTAATGCACAGATTTTCTTAGACATAACATTCACACTCACATATTCACAAATATGTTGTAGGGCTGTGTTTTTTTCCACCTTTTCCATCAATATTGTTCCTTTTGAAGCTTGTCCCACCTGCTGTTTTCTTTAGGAGGTACTTGTGTGGGGTGAGGGAGAAAGAGCCTGATCTTCTCATTTTCCTTTTAGGACACACACTAGACCTCAATCACATTAGTCCAAATTTGATCACATTTCTAAGCCAGCATAATAAAAACATTTTTTGCTAGTCGTTCAGCTTGATAAAATTCAATCCTCCAAATAAAATAAAACCACATTGTCTACGATAGATCCTCCATGTAAAAGATTCAGTTGTGTTGTCATACTCATCTGCAGCAGTATTTTATTTTAAAATTCACGCGGCTTTTTGAACGGGCTGTATGAAACAAAATAAATGTCTCTTAATTGGGCTTTGCAAAGTTCAAATTTTCCCAATGACAGAAAAATAACTTCATTTGCACTTTAAAAAAGTACTAAATTGTAGCAGTCAACTGCTCTGCTGAGTTATAAAAAACGATGTGAAAATGCATTTTGGCTGTGTGGCCTCTAGCAGGCAACACTGGAAAATGGATTTGTAACTCAATGAATTAAGACTTTTTGCCTAAAGGCACAAGTATTAGGTGTGCATTTTACCTGCCTCTAAGGGTGGGTGCCCTGTCTCTTTGCTCCTTTCTTTACTAATGGCCGGAGTGTACAACTTCAAGTTTACTTTTTAAAGTTTTGTTTCCAATAGTTGTTGATTGTCCAGTTATATTTGCCTGGTTTAATTCTTCCAGTTATTTAAGTAATATAATTTTAAGTCTTTCATCCCTACATGTCTTGACAAAGTAAACGTAGCAGAAAAGAAGACATTTTTCTTAAAAACTTTGGAAAACTAATTAAAAATAAGCCATATTTTATTTTTTTTTTAAATTGCAATGTGCCAGTCACTGCTGTTTCTCATTGCTATATAGCTCTTCTAGATAAAAGATCCACATGGAGTAGTCATTGGGCCAGAGTACATGGAGTTTCTAGCACTGCAGGATGCACTGAATGGCTTAATAGCTTCTGGAGAATGCTTTAGGGGCACTTTCAATAGTGCCATTAAAAGAATTTTATGTTTAAAGCAAATTGTGCTCCACACATCAGATTTTAACCCTGAGTTATTCCCACACTTGGAATGTAAGCCTGTTCTGAAGGCCTGAAGCTGGACAGCAGAGTTTTTTTTTCCTGGAGCAAGTAAAAAGCGTTGGTGATAAAGCCAAGTCATTGTGGAGGAATTATTTTCAATAGATCATGAGAAAGATGTGGAAGTTATGGTAAAAAGAAAGGGTGGTGAAGGAGAATAGATGATGCCATGACTATTCTTAGTCCTAGTTCATAGTCCTGGTGCACAGTGGACAAAATTGGTGGAACAAGTTACTAAAATGGCTTCCTGGTGGATTCAACTCCTTGTCCTAATTCTGGAGGTGAAGATGTTGCATAAATGAGGAGAATAGATAATTTATTTGCATATTTTTAGCAAAGTGGTTTTGACAATTAAGACTAGAACTAAGTGCAGCTGAAATTAAATATTCATGTACATTTAATGGCTTGATCATTATTGTTACAGAAATGATTTAACCCTTGGGACTTCAGGTATTTCTGGCACTTCCATTACCAGCCAACAGCAGCACAGTCAGCTTCCACTGCAAAATATTTGTGTGCCAGAGACAGGATTTATTTGGTGCAGACATAAATATCTGGAAGTCACTTCCTGGGCTTTTTAGGTAGGTGGAGACTTCTCTGACCACTGAGATATAAAAATGCAAGCCTAAGTTGTTTTACTTCCTCCCTTCTCCCTCCCCAAAGGTACTAGTTCCCTTTTGAGCACTGCAGGATGAATTCAGATATTTTGAATAATGCTCATTTTTTAACAATAAGAAGACAACTTTGGCTGTGCAGAGATATCTAATAAGCATTTGCTCCTGGAAGAGGCTTAGCTCCAATGGTTAATGGCAAAGCATCTCATGAGGCACCCTAAAATCTTTCTTTTTATTCTGAGTGTGGTGGATATATGTGTCCAAGTCATAGGCAAATTAGAAGCAGATTACCTTGAAAGCTTGTTAGGGAACATTTAATGTGATGTACCTGTTAGTGTCTATTCCATGCTCCTAAATCACCCCAGAAGCCATTTAGGGTTTGCTGAGGGGAAAAGCCCTGCCCCATTAGGTGGTGGATATCTCTATGCTGTGCCTGAGGTTTTGTGCTGCCAGTTATTCCTTCTCAAACCTGGCAACTCTTGTTACAACCTCAACTGCTGCCTTCACGAGCAGTTTGCTGTCAACGTGAGGGCTACAATGGAGAGAGAAACAACAATTGAAACAAGTGTTTGCTCCCCAAAGCCACCACGTTTCTTAACAATTCTGCTCCAAGTCTAAGTACTTGTGCAGATGCGTTTACAAAAGAGGTATTTAAAGGAACTAGCATGTTTCTTGAGGAAAACAAAGTTTTAACAGTGGGGAGAGAAGAAGAAGAAAGAATAAATTCACTGCACTATTTTTGTGTCCCGAATATAATTATAATTCATTAAAGTTCTCTCATGGTGTATCATGGTGGCATTACATGTGAATCCTAAATATCAATAACTCTAAACTATAAAACCCGCTGTCTGTGTTCACAAAGATACAATTCCACAATCTGGAGGATGGAAAGGGGAGAGAAGAGACAAGATCCATCATCATGGTGGGATTGTTCAGGTGTCTTGCATGAGGCCAGGAGTTGGACTTCATGATCCTGATGGGTCCCTTCAAACTCACTGTATTCTGTGTTTCTTTGGTTTTTTGAAAGTCTGGGCCAGTGGAAAGAAATAAAACCAGTTGTTAAACTATAGAGAAAAATGATTTTTTTCCTAAAAGCAATATATCCAAAGCTAGCAATGGTGGAAAATTTATAGAGAAAATGAGAACATAATCTTTAACCAGCAGCCAGCAAGGACAGTCCAGAAGGAGTTTAAACATATTAGGAGCAAAAGGAATCCTAATGATTTTTATTATAAATAGTAACCTGTTAAGAAGGATGTGGAAGAGATACAAGGACTAGATAATGCATTTGCATTTCGGGGAGGAAGAAAGGCAGACAGCTAATGCAGTCACATTACGTAATGCTGAAATACTTGGTATTCTAGAAGGAGAGGGTTGCCAATGACTGTGCATGTAAAACCGTACTGGGTGTTGCTTCAAAGTGCCTTAAGACAAGATGGAGGTTGGTCATGTATTCATGGAGCCAGCATCTCTCCCTTTCCTTCACTCCTGTGCTGCTGCTTTGCTCGGTGAATTCAGCCTAAGACCTCCTGGTCTCTGGAAAGAAACAGACAGAAATCTCTCTGCCTGTCTCTCTCTGTTCTTTCTGTCTCCTGCACACTCATTTTATCCACCTCTGTGCGAGTTCATCCAGCTTCTCCAGCCCCAGCCCGGGTCTGGAAGAGCACCCTCTAATTGGCGATTAGCTTGCATCTATCAATCTCATTGTTAGGAGGATTGACAGTTGAGACAGATGTCCGAGCTTAGTCAATTAAAGCTCCAGTTGCATCCATTGCCAACCTTATGTCAGGTCAGTCCCTTCAAATGCAATTTGCAAGGCTTCAAGCGGAATCTTTTTACGTGCATTTCCAAACCTCTTCTGTAAAAATGTTTTTTTTACAATTTTCCCTTAATTTTTCTGAGTGTGCTTGGAATCTAATTTTAACTTTGTCTTCATTTTGTTCTGTGCTGGTCTAAAGCATAGACTCATTATTATTTTTACAGCATGAACTCATTTAAGTGTGCCAGGTTAATGCTTCATGATGCAGTAGTCAATATCCATAGATGGCATTTCCAAAGGTATTATTACCTACTGCAGGTAAACAATTCCTTTTATTTATTTTTAAATTCAAATCCTTTTTATGAATCCCACAAAAGAGATTAGTTTCCCATTGAAATAAATGAATCTCTAGCCAGATAAAATCTACTTGCAGTGTGACTATTAAGGTGGTGAGTAAATGCCTTTTGTACATAAGAAGGATTTCATTAACGGGTCAGAAAGGGCATTTTGACTTGTTTCCAATTTGCTGGAAGTCTTTTTCATTCTCACTGATCAACACAAAGACAAGCAAGAGATTTTTCTTTATGATGTTTCAGAAAGCCACAACTAAAAGATGTATGTGTGTGTATTTTTTTTTTTTTTTTTTAATAATTACATTAGAAGAGGCGTGGAGGTTGAAGCTAGTTCAGTTTTGTCTCCTGAAAAATTTTGAGTTATTTCAAAAGCACTGGCATTCTTTTGCAAAGGTTTTGTTACAAGTGCCCTCATGAGCAGTCTATTGATGTCATTAGTCCTCTTTGTGAGCTGGAAGGAAGCTGTACCTCAAAAGAAGCTGAAAAGGATTAAAAATGCTAAAAGAAAAATAAGTAGAGGTTAGAACACCAATGATTCTTCTTTCTCTGTAGAATGCTGGAGTGCTACAATTGATGAAAGTAAAAGGTGCAGCATAACATTTCATAACTCTGAGGGAAGTGATCTAACAGGTAGCTGAACTGAGAATAATCATTCCATCCAGAGGCATTCAGAGCAGCATTTTAATTTTTCTTTCTGTGTTCACTGTAGCACCATCACATTGTTATATTATCAGAAACAACAAAAAGCCACATTTTGATTCAGTCTTTTTGCCACCTTTTCTACTGCCCTTTCTTCACTCAGAGGGGCTGTATATAAGCAGAGTGCCTGTATATGTAAATTATTTTAACGGTTTGAGTCCCTAAAGGAGGGAGAAGGAGTCGAGAGAGATACTTAATTTCATCTTTATACTGGTAGCAGGCAGTTCAGCTGTATCTGTAAAGTAGTCACTGGCATGTCTATGTTGGATAATTGAAATGCTCAGCGTAAAATCCTCTGCACAATGTATTTGCAGGTATTTCATTTGCCTTTATCACATTTCCTTGAAAATCCGGTTTCATTTCGTGTTGGTGTTCTGGTTTGGGTTTATGGGTATATCTGCTTTTTCTTTTATGTGATACAAGTGTTCTATTTTTGGAGACTCATTTTTCCTTGGACTGAGCTGGAGCTCTAATTGGTTCCATAGCTCATATCTAGGAACATCTTTCAAAACTACCACAGAAGTTATGGCTATAGCCTAAAATGCTGCACGCTGGACTTTATTCAAACTGAATTTTAAATGTATTTTAAATACAATATGTATCATGCATTAGCCTATTTAACTTTTTAAGTTGTATCAGTAATAATGTCTGGATGAGTTAAAAAAAAACAAAAAACAAAACAAGAGTCACTTCATTGTTGATGTGAATGAGTTTTTTTCCTCATGAGAAGAACGTTTTTTTTGGTGGTGGTTTTTTTGTGGTTTTT
>VXBN01001588.1:498450-527311 GCA_013397395.1 Sinosuthora webbiana | reverse complement strand
TTTTTTTTTTTTTTTGGTGAACAAAAAGCAGGTTTTTTTTTTTTGGAAGGAGAGTATTTATATCCACAGAGCACTACCAGAGAAATGTAAGAGAAAATACAGGAAGAGTACATGAATTTTAACAGTCAACATGGAGGTGAAGTGCCAAACTTGCAAAAAAAAAAAAAAAAAAAAAGCTTTGACTGGAGAATATACAAAAGCATTACTGACAGCCTAAATAGCAACTCCCACTTTCACCCACACACAACTATGAGCCAGCATTGGTTTATTCTTCTTCCATTTGGAAACCTAAAATCTTAGCTCACTTTGCCTTCAAGTAAATCTTTTGCCACTGCAGCGCTGAAGAACAGATTGTGGGATGTGGTTGAGTTCAGACCTTGGAAAGAAAACAAAATTGCCCAATTAGACCCCCCAGAACTGGTTCATTTGTTGTAGTGAATTACACTGGTCACTGGCTAGTGTTAAGAAAGGAAAAGGGAAGGAACAAGGGATCACACGTTCAGAGCAGGTCAGATTAAACCAGACAGAAAGGTTCGTGGTGTCATAAACATTGCAGAGAGTGAAAAAAGACACTGATAGCTGATAACTTAATTATCTGCCACTATCAGTTTGGAAGGGCTTTTAAACATGTCCAAAGTGTCTACCAAAATTTCCAGCAGGAGTGACAGCAGATTTTTAAGTAAGGATAAAAATGCAGCAGTCTTCCTGGAATAAGAGTCTGGCAGACTATGATGAATTACCTTATTATAGTTGTTCGCATGACAAATGTACTTGATCAGTGTTTCTTCTTGGGAATAGTTGAGCTTATCCAGAGGCAAAAGTTGAAAGGAAATGGAAGCTAACCAGTAATCCTAAGTGTAATACATCAGAATTTCTAGCAACAGAAGCTGAGAAACCTAATCAATTATTGTGTATGTCAATAACAAAACAATCTTCATGTCCCCCACAGTGTTACTTCTTCCTTCATCTGTTTAGTATTATTGAGAGGGATTTAACATACACATACTTTTATAATTGACTCAGAGGTCTACTTAAAGCAAAATGCTGGATAAGTAGCAAGATTTAGCCTTTTTCTCAGCTGCAGGAGCACTCACAGCACGAACACAGAGCGCTTACCTTGTGCACAGAGACTGACAGAGAAATTGAGATGGGGCACATCTGCCTGATGACACAGCTGACTGTTGCCCAGTTTCCCCAGAGAATTTGCAGCCTTTGGGAGCTCTGGTTATAAAGCCAGTTTAGGGGGGTCTGCAGGGGTGCAGGTGCCCAGGCTCTGGCAGTCAGAGCTGCCCCTTGCTGCACACAGCAGGACCCAGCTGAGCCCACAGTCAGGATTGTGAGGAATAATGTCAGAAAAAGTCCTGAGAGCCACAAGGAGAGAGCAGGAGGAGGTGATCCAGGTTCTCCTGCAGAGCCCCCCATGCTGGAGCCAGGGAAAAGCCTGAAGAGGAAGGAGAGGCAGAGAGGAATTGTTGTGGACTGACCACAGCTCCCATTCCCCAGCTTTGCTCTGGTGGGTGAGAGGCAGAGGATTTGGGATTGAAGAAGTGAAAGTGTTTTGTGTTTTTTGTGTTTGTTTCTCACCATCCAACTCTGTTCTAACTGGCAATAAATTAATTTTTCCCCGGGTTTTTGTTTGGTGAGGGCGGGGGGGGGGAAGAGCATTTTCATGTTATTCTTTCCTTCTTGTCCTGTTTAGGACATTGTCAGCTGGGTGGGCATCTGGCAGCCAGCCAGGGTCACCTCACCACACCTTCTCTGTGTTTTTTATGCCTTGATATAGCATCTCAGTCCAGGCCTATATCTAGCACACACATATTTCCTCTTATTATTTTTCAAGTTTTTTTACATTATCATAAGGCATAGTGTGTAGTCTAGAATCATATTCAGACTTTGTAGCTACCATTTCTCAAAGTAACTAAAGTTTTGTAAATCTTGAGACACAACAGTTATCAACTGTTTTAATTTCTAAATCATTTCAGAAGAAACTCATGGCATAGGACCTAATAAGTGATTATTTACCCAGTGTATTAGAGTTATCCTAACCTGTAGTTTTACAATTTGCCTACCTTACAATTTAAGCAGTGGTGTAGCGGAGAACCTACTCTAGATTTTAGAGTTTGCAAATAAGCTTTTCATCACTGATTTCTCTAAAGGTATATAAATTAGGTTGTTACCCCAAATTACAGTTGAGGGCCTACATCTGGCCCATCTCCCTTGGAGAAAAAAGGCTACAATCCTGTCTGTCAGGAAACAGAATCTATGTAATAGAAGTGTGAAGTTCACATGGAGAAAAATCCCACTATTTTAGACAAATTAGGTATTTGGGTTGACTCTACTGTTTTTTTGGGTTTTTTTGTTTGGTTTTGTTTTTTTGGTTGGTTTTTTTTTTTGTTGGTTGGTTGGTTGAGTTTTTTTAAGCTTGACCTATGCATTGAAAACACTCTCAACATTTTTGTTTTGTTAGTCCTTAACCAAAGAATATCTGGTTCTGATATCTCCTAACACATCTTAAGATTGTGCCATGGTAAATTGATGAGTGCACTAATGATTTATTGCTCAATGTAATGAAACTTAAAGTACATTTTTTGTGATGTTTATATCTTTGATGTTTGGTTTTTTTCTTAATATATTATTATTGTTCTTCTGAATTAGTCATTGGCAGTGCTTTTCCTGCCAGCTTCTAGCCAGGGGACATTTTCCTATGTTTCTAGTTATATATAATTATTAGTTTGTTCCAAGGCATGATTTGAAAATCAACCATGCATGTGTGCAACAAAACCCAAAAAACAAAAACAAAAACAAAAAAACAACAAAAACAAAACAAAAAACAAACAAACAAAAACAAACAAGCAAACAAAAAAATCAAAAAAAACCAAAAAAAAACCAACAAAAGCTTGCACTGTAGTTTATCTTGGCTTTAGAGGACAGATAAGTGCATCTGCATCCAAGCTTTCAAAACTCGTCAGATAATCGTTTCATAAAGAAGAATTACTTCTGTTAATGCTTACATGGAAATTGTGGAAAACAGGAGTGTGTTATTGCATGTGCTTTATAATACTGCTTACATAAAGTGCTCAGCAAACTTTAATGTCCTTGATTACATTAAAATAATGTAGTTAATGGGAGATGTAGTCCGCTATTTTGAGGGTAACATTGATGATATAACACAATTTTTCTCATTCTTTTCTTTGACTTGTTCTAGTGTTTCTGTGATTTAGAGGACCCGAGTGGAACAGTATTTGGGACGTATTTTTTTATGCCCATGAGTATCTGTCCAGATTTTGCTCGAATATGATGCCTCTGAGAAAATTAGCACCTGTCACCTTTCCCAGGAAGTGACCAGCTGTAGGTTTTACCAAGTTAGCTTGATTACTGGAAGAACCTTTCCACAACCATAAGGAATTCTGTGGGAATATAAGTAGAAAGTGTTTACTAAAGCACATTGTGTTTTTTCCTTATGGGGAGAGCAAAAAAAAAAAAAAAAAAAAAATGCAAAGAGCAAAGTGCATTTGTCTCCACAGGACTCCAGACTGATCACTGATCAGCACCCTTCTATATAAACATACTCCTAAAGGCTTATTGATCATCTTCTTTAGACTTACCCAACATGTTTTGTCTTACTGCTTTTCCTCTTACTCTAGTATAGCTTTGTGAAGTGAGAAGTGGGTTCTTGCATTCCTTGGTTAGAAAAGCACAGTTGCAGTAGCTATTATCTCTACTGAGAAGTTACATATCCATAATAATTAAAAAAAAAAATCTGTATGAAAATTAAAATGTTCTGTAGTTTCTATACCTGCATTTGATTGGTGTTCTTTTTTTGATCCATCTCAAGCAGCATTTAAGGTGGAAAACTGGATTTAAAAGTTTAGAAGGCTGATGGGGGTTTCTTGAAGTAGCTGAAGACAAAGCTGCAGCACTTTACTCTGCTTAGGACTGATTTGGTATCTTAATTGACTTCAAGTTATTTGGGTTGAATTCTATCAGAGTTCAACAAAAAAAAAAGAATTGTTAGTTTCCTGCAAGGCCTCCTATGCCTTTTTCCCAGGAAGACTTTTATAATTTATGCATTTGCTCTTTCTTTTAGTTCTTGAATATTTTCCTGTCTCTTTATGAGGGTTTTTTTCATATATTCATAAAATAACATTTAAAATTGCCAGTAAAGAGCAAATGCATACATTTAAAAGTAAACTAGAATAAATTGAATGAGGTTTTTGTTTATTTGTTTGTTTGTTTATTTACTAGGTCTTGTTGTGCAGAATTATTTATTTTGTCCTTTATTTCAGATATTTATCTTACTGATGTGTGTAGCATAAATTCAGTCATATGGTACTTCTGTCGAAATTTTGACAAAGCAGTTAAACAGAAGAGTGGGTAAAACTGCAAATTAATTGAATGGATAGACTTGGGTCTAATGCTTCTTTAGCTGTCATTTGCTTGTTTTGTTCTGCTTAATTTAGCTGCTTTTCAGCTCATAAACTTCAAAGTCAACTCAAAGTCGAGCTCAAGGAGAATTCATTTGATGCAAGCAGGCCTGATTAGCCTGAGAGCTGTGAGCAAGGCTTGGATCTGTGCAGTCTGCATAACTGTGGGGAAGATGTAAATATATTATTTTTTTATTCTGTGTTTAAGCTCAAAGGATTAATTTATAGTAAGAAATTAAGGAGGTTGCTGAGATTGAATATGTAAAATCACTAGTTTTAAGGTTTTAAATGTCATCTGTTTTAAGGGAAGGTAATTTAGTAGTTTGACTCATTAGTAGTGATCACGACTTAATATAGTGAGTTTTTTCCATTACTGTGGATTATTTCATAATGGATTTTCCCAGCTGGGATTTTAGAACAATGTATCTGTTTATTCAAGGCTACTCTTATACTCTGCTCTTGGTGTAGGACTGGTGTTGATTTCTAAGTGGTCGGATATTTGTTGTACTCATTTTATTCCTGGATCATTGACCATAAAACCTATAAATTTCAATTTCCACCTCAGTTATAAAGCTCTGATCTCTTTAAATCGTATGGAAATGAACTCTAAACCGTTATAAAAATCTCCAGTGGTGCTTTTTCCTTATGCCATTCCCTGTTTCTTCACTGTACATGCCACAAAATTCTTCTTTGGTCTACTTTTCTCTGTTCCCTTTGTGTCAAACCAGAGCATGTCAGTGCCATTTTGCTATCCCACACTGAACCAACTCTCTTTACTAATTATTACATTGAAATCACTTGTAGCTCATGAACATCTGCTGCTCGGTTTCACAGCTTAAAATACAGGGTATAATATTATACCCTATTTTTTTTTTCCTTTCTCTAACATGTGTTCCAGCTACTGAAACCTGCAGATGTTTTGGTATTTCAGATGACAGCAATAAATCCCTGTGCACGCCCTTAGAATCTGTTTCTCTTTTCCACAGACCATTTTAAGTTTCCTCTCACACGACATGAAAGAGACTGCTGGTGGCTGCAGTTGTGAAACAGAATAGAAACAGAATAATACACATAAATCCTAGGTTAAACATTTTTGATTCTGCAGATTGATAAGAGGAGTAGAAAGGAACAAGTAGAGGGATGCAACAGAAGGAGTCCAGCTCTGGATCTCCTCTTTTTCTGTCCTAGACAAATGACATGAGCACTGAATAGGGAGGATTTTTAGAACTTTGACTACACTGGCAGTAGTAGGACTTCCACATGGCAAAGACTTCCTTTCTCAGAAACTGCTTGGCTTGCCCTGATGGAAATTCAACCTTTTTTTTTTTTTTTTTTTTTTTTTTTTTTTTTTAATCTTGAAATATTTTCAGATTACAGCACTTTTGCAATCTTCTTTGAAGTGTTTCACAATATCAAGTAAAATACATTAAAGTTTGAAGATCTAAATACTTCGTTGTTAAACAAAGCCTAAGAGTTGATATTCTTACCAGAATATTCTATAATTCTTCTAGTGTAGTAAAACCTTTACTGGAAGTTGTGAGGATGAAGCCAAGCAGCATTTCTCTAGAATAAAATCTGATGGACACTAGAAACCATTTACCACTGGGAATGCTACCTTTTTTTTTCCCCTCCTCTCTACCCCAAGATCATCATTTAGCCCAACTGAGTCACAAATATCAAAGAAAATCTACAAAAATAGTCAAGTTAGTTATTAAAAGGATAATGAGCTCAACAGAGGGAACAGGAGAAGAATTGGTTTTAAAGAAAGCTGTGTTCTACAGGATTCAATAAAAGGGGGGAAGAAAAAGTTGGTTTTGCTGCCCATAGCTGTTCAGTGAGAAAATCACTTAGATTGCCTAATGGATAAACAGAATTAGGTTAAAGGAAAGGTTGGGATCCTCTGCCAGCAAAGCTTTCTCCACTGAGAGTTATCACACTCTCTGTTGTGCCATTTCAAGCATTGCTATTACCAGAAACTAACCCAGACCTGTCTGAATGATCTAGTTTAAAAAGTAAGCAGAAAACTGGTTTTCAAGTTTTAATGGTTTGAAGTTTAGAATGGGGAATGTCACCAAGAAGTTTTGGGTCAGTGCACGGCTACACAAACAGAGCATGAAGAAACTGCAGCATCTGGGGGGAGAAAGAAAGAAGCAGATCCACAGTTGTTGGTGCTGGAAAAAAATATACCCAATGTGTGCTTGCTGGATGTGTCAGTGATACTGGGCCAGGATCAGTGAGAGATATTGTACTGGTGGATTTTAAATTGGCTGAAAACCGTTGTGGGTTGAAAACATACTAAGTTGCCTGGGTTTGTGTTCATTTTTGCTGTGTTGCTCATAAGAAGTTAAACTAAATTTCAAAGCTAACATATAAAATCATAAATATGGTAGCTGGTGGTTTATATCTAAGAGGTATTTTGTTTCCTTTTTGTCATAAGGAAAACTTTGGTGAAAAGTAAACAGTTCTGTAGTCTTGGCTGAGACTCCAATAATCCACACAAGTGTTAATAAACAGCTTGGAGGAAACAAACTTTCAGTTGTCCCAGGAATCCATTTATCCCATAGCTCAAGCAGTTGAAAGAACTTGTAATTTCTTTTTTGTTGTTGACCTCATTAAGGTGAAGTTACTTTGCTTGAAGGAATGTATACCATTTAAATGTTAAATTGTTTGAAAACGTGTATTCGCTACTCTATAAACACTTTATAAAACGGAAGGTGCCACTCCTACTTCAGACGTTCCTTGAGCTTCAAGATACTGCTGACAAAAACTTATTGGACCTTTGTCATGGTTGAAAAAGAAAGTGGAAGACAAAATGAAACTAAAGTATTCTTTATAGTATTTTTTCCCCAAAAAAAAAAAAAAAATTATTATACCCCAGAACAAAACCACCAAACCACTGTAGAGTGAGGTTTATAGAAGCTTTTGAATTTCTACTTTCAAAAAAAAAGTGTATATGTGTGTACATTTATACCAGTGGTGCACACTGGACAAAGTTTGAAAGTTAAGAACCTGAATCAGACCAAGATACATGCAAACATGGAACTTGGATTTTTACATGTTTTTTTAAACCTTCCTTGATTGGAAAGACAGAGTTTTTAGTCATCTAAGGAGAGAAAATGACAAATCTGTGAAAGAAGATTATATCAAATCTTTTAGATTGATTTAATACTAAAGACCATTTACCACTAAATAGTCTAAACAGAATTTGTTGGTTGTATGTAGTTCATTCTTCTTTAATTTACAAAATGTGTGATTTGAACAATGCAATGAATTAATCTCAAACAATTTCTCTTTTGTGTTCTAGGTAAGAGAATACCAGGTTTCTCACACTATAATCAGACTACAGCAAGGTAACCTATTTCAGGTATCTGAAGCCTATGATGGGACTATAATTTGTGTGTGTGTGAACATCAGACTCCCTTCCATATAAAAGGTGTCTGAGTCAGTAAAATACTTGATTGCCAAAGAAGTAGCCAGCCTTAGCAGATCCTTAACAAACCTTGAAAATATAATAGAAAAATTTATATTCTGAGCTACTGTTCTGCTTTTCCTCTGTGAAAACTATTTAATTCATGTTGTTACCATACTGGATGTATTTTGTATGTCTATGTATTTACATAGCAAGGCACAGACAACAATATTGTCACTTTGTGAATTGATTTTAAAAATTTAAAGGGAAAAAAGAAGAAAAAATAGTTTGATGCAAATTTTAACAAAGTGTGGAGTTGCACATGTAGTTCACTATATCAAGATTAATTTCAAAAGATCCTGAAATACCACTGTGCCATAAGGATACTTCATACTCATTTCTGCATGTAGATGGTATTGATAAACTGACATTTTGCTAAGAGGTGGGATTGGTACAGCTTGGCTATGCTGCATAGACTGATGTGCCCAAGCAGCCAAAATACTTTTTCATTTGATTATAAGTTAATATTGGATATGGACAACTCTAAAAACAAACCAAACAGACTTGGCTTCCTTTTGCATCCTTGGTGTTAATCAAGATTTATGGATATTACTGCTGTAAGAGTCTTGTATTTTAAATGGATGACTGAACCTCATTTATTAGTTAAACTGTGATTATTGACACAAAATCCAGTGGGTTACAGTAGATTCAGCCATGATCCAGTAATAAAATGTCTGTCATCTCCAGCTTTCTAAGAGTCTCCTGGACAATTTAATTAAAATTGTTTCATGGTTTTCCCCTCACCAATAACCTGTGCTTTTGTGGTCCTTGATGTGGCTGTTTTCCAGCAAGAGTAGAGTGTAGCCTCTTGAAAAGAACTGGAACGTTTTAGAGGCCTTTGTTTCCCTGATTGCATCCTGCCTTTAAAAATGCAACTTTAAAATGAATGATAGTGCTGGGGTATCCTTAATGATGTTGTATTCACATTTGAGCACTGATTTTTTTGTTGCTGCCAGTATCTGCACTGTTGGATACTGGGATACATAAAATCCTGCAGCTACACAGACACAAGCAAACAACATAAATCCTTTACTGCTAGACAGAATGGTGTGATGAATCTAAATGGCTTTTTAAAGGTAAGGTTTGCTGAGATGTCCAGAGATTTCAAGATTATTTTGCTAAATCACCCAGAGTTCTGTGAATAACTTTGGGATAGGAGGGTCTTGCCTTGTCCAGCTGCATTTTGGATGCCTTGTCAGTGACACTGGATCAGCATAAGACTGATAGTGATTTGGTATGGTAATATCTGTTGTTCTGCAGTGTACCTCCAGCAGATGCTATTGCTTTAAATGTAGTATGCCATTTGTTTTACTCTTGGAGAAAGTTACCTGTAGCAGATGAATGGTACTAAAGTTGAGGTGCAGGTTTTGAAACCATGGGTTGCATATCTCTGATCAGATTGATACCTGTGAATTGTGCAGAGCATCATTAAGTTTGATAAGGATGGCAATTGGGACAGTTTCTGATTTATTCCTCAGACTGCCATACAGAATTCTTCTGACTGCAGGGCAATTTGTACTTTCTTATTTTCTTTTTTTTTCCTTCTCTCCCTTCCATCTCACCCTGCCCCTAGTAGCCATCCTTTTTTTGTGTTCCTGATGAGTTCATGAAACTTCATAGGCACAAATTTGTCGCTGTTTTTCCCTCTCACATTGTATAAAGAGTTGTAATGACAGAAATGTTAAGTGCTCAAATCTGTAACCTAATTGACTTTGCATGTATAGTGTGCTGGCAAGTGGTCTAGACTAAGATCATTTTAAGATAATCAGTGTTTCCTACTTTATGTAAATGCATGATAATGCATATTTATTTAAGATAAAAATGGGGATGATACCAGGCATTTCTGTAGTAAAAGGAAAGTTTTTGGTTAAAAAAAATGACCCTTTTCCAGCAGGAACACTTCAGGTAGAATATTTTACAATGCAGTGCTCTTAAGTAAGTTTGCACAGCAGGCATCCCATATTTCTTGGTGTTAACAAATCCACTTGGACGTACCATTTTCTTTTTCCAAGGAGTGGCTTGCTATTACTTGTATGCAAATCTTGTTTTCTGTTGCAGAGTTACAGCAATCAAGAGATTCTCACATAATGATGGCATCTGCTGAATGTTGTTAGAATTCTTCATACAAGCACAGACAAAAAAAACATTGGGTTGCTGTGGATGTTTCTTTGCATGTTGCTGGCTATTTCACCATTGAGCAACCTGAAGTTGCTTTCCTGTTCAATTTTTTTTTTTTGTGACTGAAAAATTTTTAGTTCTGCATGATTGTGTTTTACCCAAAGAGAATGCACAGAGTTGTATAAGGCAATTTAGCAGTTCTTTTTCCTGTGTCTTTCCCCACCCTGAAGTCTTTGCCCAGTACATTTGCAAGACCTGTTTTGAAAATTTGATCTCTTTTAGGGCTCTGTGGGGAAGCAGAAAATTCTAGAACTTCTTTGACTGTAGGCAGCTTTGACTGTAGGTAGTCCAGGCTTTATATGGGGTTTGGTTTGGGGTTCGTCTTTTGTGGGTTTGTTTTCGTTGTTGTTTTGTTTTTGACAAATATTACCTCTGCTTCTCTGTCAAGTAGATATTTATGTTATAAATACATATGATCCTGTGTTATAAGATCTATCTTCTTGGGCTAAATAGTCATCTACCATGTTGTGGTCTAACCCCAGCCAGCATCTAAGCACCAAGCAGTCATTCATTCACTCCTTCCTTCCCTCCCAGAAAGATGGAGGGAGAGAATCAAAAGGGTAAAAGTGGGAAAACTCGTGGGAGTTGAGATAAAAAGAGTTTAATAATAGAAATTATATAAAAATAATAACATCAGATAATTTGTAAATTAAAGGGAAATAACAAACACAGAGAAATAAACCCCAAAGAAAGCATGTGATGCAAATAAGAGTAGTTGTTCACATGCACCTGACTGGTGTATCCCCTCCCAACTTCTTGTGCACCCCACCCAGCCCACTCCCTGGGGTGGGAAGTAGAAAAAGCCTTGGCTCTGTGCAAGCCCAGCAGTAAGAAAAACATATCTGCATTATTAGCACTGCTTCCAGCACAAATCCAAAACACAGCCCTGTAATAGCTCCTGTGAAGAGAATGAACTCTATTCCAGCCACAACCAGCGCACCTATACCAAAAGAGGTGTTATCAAAGTTATGAGGAGATCTATTTCTTTGGGTCCATTAAAATTAATAGAGGTTTTTGAGCAGTTTGATGAAATAGCATATTAATGCAGTATAATGTTATATAAAGCTACATGATGCTTAACCAAAACTACTCAGGATAATTTGTGACAAAGACTATTATAATCCATTAGCCATAATTTCCAAGGCAATTTTCAGTCACTTTTAAGTTGTGACAACAATGTGTGCT
Source organism: Sinosuthora webbiana (assembly GCA_013397395.1). NCBI lineage: Eukaryota > Metazoa > Chordata > Aves > Passeriformes > Sylviidae > Sinosuthora > Sinosuthora webbiana. Next base: position 516,055 of record VXBN01001588.1, on the reverse strand, counting down.
GTAAATTGTTATATGAATTGCAGAGATTCTTGGGGTTTTTTTAGCATTTTCACAAATAACTGTGCTATAAGCAGTGTTTTTATAGGTAAGGTTACGTTAGGGCAACTTGGATTTTTGTCTCTTTACCTATTGTGAATGGAGGTATAGTCTCTTTGTGATAAAAATGGGTAGGGATAATGGATAATCCCTCCTTTTAAGCTGCATCTCCAGTTTAGGAAAAAGTCATTAAATATAAGGCTTGAATTCACAAGTAAAATAAAATACCTTCAGTCTATAAGATTTCTTGCCAGTGCAGGGCTTAAATGAAATTTAGGACTATAAGTAGATTTTTGAGGTTAAAAGCACACTGACTTTCCCCCTCCTGTAAACTGCCTTTGCCGTGAATGAAGAGGGAGTTGTGCAGAAACACTAAGATAAGATTAAATTGTTAAAGCACACACCTGTATTAAATATGCATGTGTTATCACAGGAAATGTGGATGGTTATGTGGAAATTGTGGGGCTTCTTTTTGCAAACTTTCTTTTTGTGCTTGGTTTTTCAACATTTAACATTTTGCATGATGGTTTCTGTGCACGTTGCTTAAATTGATCTCCAAGGTTTTCTTACAGAAGATGAGCAATTTAAAAGGAAAAGAACAAATTTCTAAACTGCCTATGATATTATTTACAAGAAAAAAAAATTTATCCTTCAAAAGTGTATTTCATAGGATCACAGAATATCTGGGGTTGGATGGGACCTGTGGAGATCATCCAGCCCAAACCTCCTGCCAAGGCAGGGTCACCTCAAGTGGGTGACACAGGAACTTTTCCAGCTGGTTTTAATGTCTCCAGAGAGGGGGAATCCATACATTCCCTGGGCAGCTTTTCCAGTGCTCTGCCACCCTTAATGTAAAAAATTTCTTCATCATGTTGAATGGAACTTGTGGTGTTTAATTTTACGGCCATTGCTCCTTGCCCTGTTGCTGGCCACCACCAAAAAGGGTTTGGCACCATCGTCCTGATGGGCAGTAATCTGGAATGGTTTGTCTGCTCCTTAGATTTCTGGCAGGGTAACCGCAAACCCTCTGCCAGAATTCCTCCAAAAGCAATGCCCCATTGCATTGTCCTTGACACAGGAGACATCACTGTATCACATTTTAGCTTTTAGTGAAAGACCATAAAATCCTAATGCGTGTACACACAAATCAAAAGCAAGCTGAAGCAGAGCTCATTTCTATAGTGATCAAATTATTCAGTAGAAAAGCTGGCAAAATTACTGTGCTGTTGTGATAATAATTAAAGAAAAATATATTACTTTTCAAATTCTACAGTTTCAGTAGAAATAAAGCTAGAAAGCTAAATCAAAACTGTTTTCATATCAATCGAGCAGCAGTTAATTTTTAACGAGATTATTTAAGAAGAAAACTTCACAATTAAGCTGCTATTAATGCATTAAAAAGTAAATGCAAATATGTTGCTTTCCAGATCATAGGGTTTCAAACCAAAAAGCAAATTCTAGTGGAATGCAGTCAACTAATTTTTCCTCATCTGAGTCATTCAACTTTTCATCAGTGCTCTTTTTGTTCCCCTTGATTTGACTATTCAAAAATTCTGTTGCTGTCACCCAGGCGTAATTTTTTTTTTCTTTTTCCTCTTTTTTCCAAATTTGTTTGAAGAAGTTCAGTGTAGTAAAGAGCAATGCCATGTTGTGTTTTGTCATGCCTGCTGGATGTTCCCACGCAGGTGACACTGGGATTGAAGGCACAGATCTCTGATGAAACTTCCCAAGCCAAACATGCAATGTGGGTGGGGATTTTTGGGTTTAGATCAGTACAAAATTATTTGTGAATGAATACAGAAAATATATTAGCAGCCTAGTTTAAGGATGTTTTCCTGTACAATCATTGTTACTCATGTGGAGGATGAGTTGGACAGTAAAATGACCTACAAACAAATAGGTGAATTAAATGCTCTGAGAGACCCAACCCATAACTTTTTGATGTTGTATCCCATTATCTAAATCTGCACACCCAGAGCTTTTGTTCCAGAATATTCTTGCTATTTTCTTGTTGAAAAATTGGCCAAATATTTCAGTTATTGACCAGAAATATATCAGGCTCCAGGGAAACCTACCAATAATTCTTGTATTGTTAGCAGAAAATCTGATGAGTTACTCATTATTACCACTTGAATAAGTACAAGGGATTATTTTTCTTTACTTTATTTTATTCCTTTTTTTTCTTCTCTTATGTTCTGCTCTGAAAATTCCAGGACTACTCTCTGCTGAAAACTCTTTTGTGAAGTGCTGTTCATTTCTTCATTTCTCTTTGGAAGGAAATAATCTACAAAGAATTGAGTTCTGGCATAATATGAAATATCAAGGAATTGAAACTTGGAAGGTGCCTACTACTCCTTGAGATGTAAAATATGCATTGGGAACTAATAGCAAATGTTCCACATTATGGTGCAAAACTCCTCAAATGGTTCCACCCTCCTCCAGTCACCTTTCTTCATTAAGTATTCTTTGTTGGTATTTGCAGAGCAGAATGATCCTGGCCCTGTGCAGCTTCAGCACTGACAAAGGAGCGAATGACAGCTCCTCAATGATTTTCAGTTAATCAGTCTAATTACCTTTCACTCCATTGCAGTGGCAACATCAAGCTGGTGAAGGAAAACTTTAAGAAATATCCAGGTTTCTACTGTTGTGTTTCCTTCATGCAGGCTCTGTTGGAACAATTCATTTTAGCATTTACTTCACCCCATTAAAGTAACTCCTTGAGGTCACAGGAGGTACCAGGCTGTTTTGATGTCCTCTGAAAGGATGGAGCTGGGTACTGAAGAGCTTCCCTGAACTGCAGTCTAGCAGTGAGGATGGAATTAAAACCTTTGCTTTACAAGTCATGAGCTTCTGTGGGTCAATACAGGATCAGGGAATCATAGAACGTCTCAAGCTGGAGGGAACTTGTGAGGATTATTCAGTCCAAGTCCCTGCTTCTCACTGGTGTCATCTTGTCTTCATGTCCCCTTATCCTCACAGAGAGTGAGTCTGAGGCAGTCTGGCACTGACCTGGCACTTTTTGAATTCAACCACCAGTAATTTAAGTCTGCATTTTTACATTAGACTTCCTCAGAGGTGATGAGGGAGGGTTTTTTGAGTCTGAGCTGTCTGCTCCGGGTTTGGCCACGTTTCGTTTTTATGGACACACACAGTGAAGCCTCCTCACATGGCAGCCATTGGTTAATATGTCTGTAGATGTATTATCTACGTTTTATCTTTTTCATATAACTCTACAACCTTAATTAGTATCTCCTGGTTCAGAGACAGCTCATGACATTTTATTTCATCCTTTTTTACTTCTGCGGCCCTCACTGTTCTTTCACGAATCCAGCAGATGTTTGTGTATTGCTCCCTTACATCTGTCTTCTTCTGTCATTTTAATTTTGCTGTAATTCAATTTAGTGATAACAGGCAGAAAGGAAGTAAATTTTTTGATAACAATTCAAACCATCAGAGGATTCAAGCTGGCCACAGTAAACACAATTGCATAATTTGTGATACTCAGACAAAAGTTAGATTAGTAAATAAGCCTGTAGTCAGAGATCCTTCCCTTTATCATTACCTGGCCTTATCTGGATAATTAATTATTTTTAACATTTATTTTTGAAGGTTGGTTTTCTAGATGACTAAAAAAGCCTATGCCAGAAACCAAATGATTTGTTTTCTCCCAAGTGATGTATTAGATCCACATTTGTCCCCATTTGTACAGTCTTTGCTTTGACCCATTTATTTTGATTCTCTTCTCAGCATGTTTTCACAGGCACATAAACAATTCAAATAACAATAATATGTGTAAAGAAAGTACACCAGGATACCTCAGGTGCTCTGTTTAGATAGAATATGCATCTAAATTGATTCAGGAGTAATATGCACTTTGGCAAAGTGCCATGACTTTCAGATTTATCTGTAGGAAGAATCAGCAATGAAAAATAACCAAGACAAAGAGAAGACAAAGAAATCCAGGTTGTCTTTTTGTACATGCTGAATTAAAAAAAAAAATGCCACTCAGTATTGTATAATTTTATTGGAAACGCAGAATGATGCAAACCAGCATATTCTGTTAACCATCAGCATTATTAATTCAGGCTCTTTTTGTGATGCCTTCTGTCCTCTGGATTTGAGTCAGAGGTGGTCAGTTTGTACATGTAGGTGCAGGGAAATATACATCTATATGTAGATGTACATTTGGGAATATCCCACCCAGCCTGCAGGTCATGCATCCCACTGGACCTGGCACTTCTGCCCTTAACAATCCCATAATTCCCTTAGAAACTAAGGATGGTGCCAGTCCCAGAGTCACCATGGGAGAACAGCTCTGCAGCAGCATTGCCCCTGTGCCTGTTTATGAACTGATGTCTGCAACCACATTCTTCCAAAACTGTTCTCCATGCCATCTTCCAAAAGTGCCATCCTCATGGCATGGACAACTCCCTGCCTTTCCTCAGACACCAACAGATTCTCATTCCTTCTGTTTTTTACCTCCTTGGGGGTATAAGATAAACCTCTGCCAAAACCTGGAGGATTTACCAACTCTGCCACTGTCTTAAAAGAGGGAGTGAGTCTTTGGGAGCAGTAGGAAACCTGAGAATAAAAATCTGTCAAAAGAATAATGTTCTTTTTAAAGAGTTCTATGCACATGACAGTGTGATAACTTGCTCTGTCGTGCACATTTGTGTATGTTGTCTGTCATATTTGTTATACTCCTTAAATCTCGCAGAATGCTCTCATTTCCCGAGGTGCTAACAATATTTTTAATTTAAATTTTTGAGCTAAAACATCATCATTTAAGTACTATATTAAATGATAATTTTCTTAGCTTTGTGAGGCCTCTTAATTCAATATAAAATCATGAACACTACTTTTTTTTCCCAGTTGATATATTTGTGTAATTCCAGGAAAAAATCCTGGTAGATTTTTGAATGCTGTTGGGTCTGCCACCCATATATATCATAAAGAGTGCAGAAGGACAGAATCTCATTTTTATTGATTTTTATTGATTGGCACAGCTTAAGTGAAGCTAGAGAAGGAGTGGCAGCATGAGGTGTGGCCCAGCCATACTGCAGTATTCACTGAGAGGATATCTGTATCTTGAAGTGTTTCTCAGTTGAGATTATTACCTCCAATTTGTGATTTTTTGCAATAGTTGTTAACTACGTGATAATCATATATTAACATAAAACTAGGCTATAATTTCTAAGAAATTGTAGAGGATTTAGGTCATTCTTGTTTGCAGATGTCTAATTCTGAAGAAATTAACTTAGACATCCTACTTACTGGTGTTTGTCATTGAGTACCTTGTGTCTTAAGTGCATGTGGTGAAGCATTTTCTCCTCCCCTAAAGGTAAAGCCTGATATAAAATGGAGTGGAGTTCATTAAACTTCTATAATGAATTGTTTCTCTTGAAAACAAGAGAAAATTGATGTGTCCTGAATACAAATTACATCTTACATATATAGAAACAAGCTTAGGTTCAATCAGAGGTTTCACTCGAGTAATTTTTTTCATTATTCAAGTTAGGGAAGATTTAAAGGGTTGTTTTTTTAGTAAGTACCTTTGTTTGGCTTTAGCAGAGGTCAGCTGTCATGTCATCCTGGTTTCCAGATTTGTTTGTTGTTGATGCTTTTTTCCCTGTGTGACCTAAGGGACACCCTTCCATTTCTAGAAATACTGAAGAAATCAATTCCTCACATGCAGAGCACTTAATGCATCACAAGCCCCAGCTTTGGCAGCAGAACTTCTGTTATTTATAAAGAAAATGAGTTTTATATTTTGTAACTTTTACTGCCATTCCTTTAGGTTATAAAGTGCCCATGTGCACATGCAGAAGGACACGCAGGTTCCTTATTAGGTGTTTTATTGGCCAGACTCTGCTCCTTTGACCCTTTTAACCCTGAAAAAGTGGTACTGTGGGAGAAGCTGGATACTCTGAAGCGTGCATGTACATTCAAAAACACATTTTTATCACAACTGAATCATTTGCCTTTTATATAGCATTCAGCTCTCATTCATTAGGTCATTTGTTTCTGTGTTAAGGCTGGCACCAAGCATTTGTGATAAAAGCAAACTGAAGGTGAGCAATCAAAGAAACATAGGTGCAAGTAGCTAAAGCAGCAACTTTGTTCTCTGAAAAAAAATGATGTGACTTTGTAATAGCAGATTTAGCGTGTCTGCTCAGTACAAGAAAGTGACTCCTGCAGTGAGAAGTCCTCTAATGGCAATGACTGGTGTTTGCTCTTGAGGGCTCTTTGGTTTTCAGTGTGGGGCTGAACTGCTTGTTGAGGTATCTGGGGTGGCTGAGCACCTTGTGAGTGCATGCCTGTTCCTGGGGGATGGAAACAGGAGTCTGCTTAATGGGAATGTTTACTTCATTTTCTCAGTCAGACTTTTCTGTGGAAGAAAGTGTTGGAGGTTGAGCTATTGACAGGTTATATATCCCCCCAGCTCCCATTTAATTAACAGAAAAGAACTCCCAACAATATTTTGGTTTGAGAACCTTCACAAGAAGAGGTGTCGGAAGCCGAGCCTATTATCCACCTTATCTCCTCTCTAATCTTCTGTCTCCTCTGCCCATCAAGCACAGATTCAGTGCCTCATCATTGCCTTTGGTGCATCCTTCTGACCCACAGGGTCTGCTTCCATCCTGATATGGGTCAATCAGTCATGGATGGATTGCTGACTGCGCTGCAGGAGGTTAAAATGTTTCCCAAGGTTCAGTGGTGGGATGAGAGAGAGGAGGCAGGGGAAGTCTCAGGTAACATACATTACTGCAGAATTTCACTCAAAGGGGTGTTTTAATTTAAATACTTCTATTCAGAGTTTAATAGAGTTGTAGCTTCTATCCCCACTGTGCTGACACGTAACTATTTTTCTCCCCCTGTCTCTTCTCAGAGACACTGTTTACATTCACTTCTTCTCATAAAACCTCTTTTTCCTTGGATTAATAGAGATATACTTGAGTTGCTGTATAACTCTTGTAAGAATTAAAACCATAATAGGAAATACTTTTGCTTTCAGAAACAAGCATGTGGAAGAGTGATGCTTGAAAATGAAAGAGGAATTTGTAGTCTTCAAGGACAACTCTGTGAGGGCAAGCAGTATGCAAAATTGTGTCAACTAAAAGGAATAGAATGAAAAATAGTAAAGACAAAGGTAAAGAGTAAACATTTCAGCTCCCTGAAGATAGAGTCAGTTACCTCTCATTGAAAAGAAGCCTGAAATTAAATTGAGCTTTGCTGTAAAGAAGATAGCTGAAATGATAGGTAGGTACTGCAGAAAACATGATTTGGAGATAACAGTGAGATAGTATGGAAATGCAGAGGAAAATAGTGGCAGAGAAATATAAATTATAGGAAAGAAGTAGTAAGAAGTAGTAAAGAAGCCAGTCAAGGTGTCACAGAAACACTTGTACCATTACTGTAAGCACGTTAAAACAATTCTGCAAATTACTATTTCCTGGTATGTCCATGCTTTCTCTAGACCAAATCTGAGATTCCTGTTGTGTTCAGAAAAGAGTTTTTCAAAGGCTCCCTCTACATAGCAATGACTTCTGTAGAAGAAGTCACAAAGAAATAGTGACTGGATCCTCAGCATGAACTGATCCAAGCATGAACTGCTGGGAAGATCCCAAGCGTTCGCTGACAGTCTGGCTCAGATGGATCAGCAAATTCCCAACCACTTGTACATTCAGTTACTGTTTTCAAAGTTTATTTTAGCTGTTGGATAATCTCATCCACAAACATTATGCTGATACATTCACCCATACAGTACCCTTAAAAAGAAGTTGTGTGTGAGAGACTAAACTTGGTCCTATTCCTGTAACCATTCTGAAGCAAGTGTGGAATTCAATTTCCAAGTGTCTTCCCTAGTGTGTCTGGCCAAATTCTGAACAATTATAAGGCATAACAATTATAAGGCTGGCATGGGGCATTTAAAGTCATTTGCTTTGAGTCCCTGCGATGTTTCAGTGTGATCAGGTAGAATATAGAATGGAGTTTTTCAGTCTTCTGCCCGGTTTGACACAGGTTGTCAAATATGTATCTTAAAGGAGAATTTGTTTATGATATAATTTTGGTGACTCTTCATTCTGTTAAATCAGTAGTGTCCCTGGCATGCTGAGAAATAGGGATTACAGGCCAAAGTCCTCTTCTGCCACCAGGAAGGAAATGGGGGGTTGCTCATTTTGAAGCAGAGGACTAGTGGGGCAAATTGTTACATAGACTTGGGTCTTTTAAGCAGACTGTTAATGTAGAGTCTGTGCAGAAGGAGCTGTGCATGCAGTTGTGAGGAAAATATGGATTTTTTTTAAAGATCTACAAGTGATATTGAAACACCAGGTTTCCTGCAGTTAGCCTGTGGTTGTAGGCACTGCCTACTATTCTTCAACCTAAAACTTGCCTTTGTTTTTCTTTTTGTACCTCCCTGTATTATTTGTTGCCTCTTTGCTCTTTTTTTCTTCATTTTGACAGCAGTATTTTTACTTGTAAAGAAGTTATGTGTGTATCATGTGACTGGCCACGTGCACATGAACAAAAATGCTGCTAACTCTTGAACCCCCTGTGCAAAGCCAAGCCCATGCAGTTAGCACTGTAGCTCAGCTCCAGCTGGCTAAAATGTCTGTATTAATGTGAATTCATAGTGCATGCTAGAGATCCCATTTCCCAGCTTTATGTTGCATCTTTAATTAGTCCTAGCTGTCTTCAGTTCATAAATTAAAGGCTGTCCTTTCTTCTGCTGACAGGAGCACCGGTTAAAAATTTCAGCAGCTGAATCCTGTTGCACTGTAAATCAACTTCAGGCAAATAGATTTTCAATTCTTGACTGACCAAATCAGTATTTTGCTTTGCTGTATTGTTTCACACACTGGCAGCATCATTAAATTGGAATTAGCTGGTAGCCTTGAAACTCCTACTGCTTAATTTGTAAGTGTGATTCCTGTGGTATATTTCAACACACCCCCGACAGTGTTTTTATTCTTTATTCTTGGTAGATGTGTTAATTTGCTGTCTTTTTCTATATGGAGCCCCCTGCCATGTTTGCCTTACCTTTCAGTATGACTGGAGTTCTGCAACATGGCCAGAGGGCAAGATCCTGCTCTCTCCATCAGGTTTTCAGTGATCTCCATGGAATTCCATGTATGATAGGGATATGTCTCACTCCTTTTACACAATCAGACCTGAATTCACCCTTGGAAGATACTTTGGGCATTATAAGAGCATTTCCCTCTTCTCAAGGACAGATCAGAGGCTGCCTTTGCAGCTGGTACATAAGGAGCTCTGTAGGTCCTCTCCAGAATGCTGCAGTCTGGTATCTCATGTGCTGTGATCCATGGAGGGGGAAATCGTTATCTCTTGCTCAATGTAAACTGCTGCGTAAAATACCAAGAATTTCAGGGGTTTAAAATCTTTCTCTGCAGTGTGTGTATACATATATATATACATAAGAGAAATGCAGTTCATGATGTCCTCAAGTATTTGGAGTGTATTTTATATTTACAGACTCTTACATTTTATATGCAGATGACTCATTACACTTTAGAAAATGAATATATTAATTTGATTAATTTCTTACCTTATTTAAATCTTTGGAAATGTCAGCTGCCATTCAATCTACACGGCAGTTCTGACAAAACAACAAATATTACAAAGAGGTGAAGCATTAAATTTCTCCTAATCACAAGACAGACACGACAGGTCTCAGTTTATGCACACAGACATTGCTGAGTGTGCTGAAAATATGGAGATATTTTGCTCCCTTTACAAAACTCATTAGAATAAAACCTTTGGTTTTAAATCTGTAATTGAAAATGTTTCTTTTTTCCTGTGTCATAGGAGATGAACACAGGGTTCTATAAATTTTCTGATAAGACTGTGAATTACATTTGAGGGGTTTTTAGATAAAGCAAAATATAAACAAACTACTGAATATCTGGAAAGTTGGGGAGGGGATTTTTGGTTTGGAGTTTTTTTTTAAGTGGATGCTTTTCTGTGGGCTTTTAGAGATTTTGTGTCTGAAATTTTATCTGTTCTAAGAAGAAATAAATTCCTCCATGCCTTTGTTACATAGTAAAATGCTGTATCCTTGTATCTTTCCTGAGGTATCCAGTGGGTAGCTGGTCAGTTCCATTATTGCAAGAAGGCTTAGCCCAGCAGTCATTAGCTATCCCTCACGCTTTGCCATAGAATTCTGTTTAAAACCAATTGAATTCAGCATCTCCTCTGTAAGAAAATAATTTTTTAATTGGTAGTCCAGTATTTGGAGCTTTAACATCTAGATGCAGTTTACCACAATCAGATCAGCTATTCTATTCCAAAGCTTTACTTACTATGGCATAAATTATTGCAGCCTTTCTATGTCTTTATGAGACCTAATGACTTTTAATGTTTTCAAATTAGTTTGCTTTCTTCTAATGCAAGTGGTGCACAATTCTAGTGTGATAATAGTATTATTGCAATGGGTTCTTTACTCCACTGGAGGCGTGCAAATAGATGCTTGTGGTGCTAAACCTCACTCCAATCTTCTGTTCAAGACATTTGCATCACCAAATGTTTCCTGGGAGTGGCAGAACCCAACATGAACTCGCATTTAAGCTTCATACATGCATATAGAGATTTCTAACCGCATAAAAAACACAGCTGCTGACTGGGACAATCTCAGATTTTTTAAGGAAGTGATTCTAGGTTTGAGTGTTTTATGCGTTACTTTCTTTCTTGAACAACTTGCTTCTATCGCTGAAAACATGAGAAGTTAAAATGACCTTGAGTAGAAAACATGAAATGTTTTCTTAGTTAAATATGCATTTGAAAAAGTTTACTTCAAAAACTACTCCATGTGAAAGTAATGTCTACCTACATTAATAGTTTTATTATTAATGGCTTTGGACTATATTATATTATTTAATTGGTGTTTATAAATAGCTTCCTTCCCTGTGGTTATGAAATATAACATTTACCAAACTTCTTCTTTGATGGAATTTACATATGGCACATCATGATGATTAAAAGCCAGCCGTCTTTTCACAGCATGGCAAGAAATAGGATTTGATTTATCTTCGTTGCTCGCCTACCACTTGCTGTGACTGTACTTTTGAAATTTTAATATTCTCATTTCTCAAAAGGAGCTTGTTATGTAAAGTATTATGTAAATATCTTTTAGGCTTTGTTTTTTGCCTTTCTATGTTAAAAAAAATAGAAATTTTAATGTGATGAGCAAACAAAGCATGAAGGTGGGAATGAAAAGTCTCAGCTGAAGAGATTTTGTGTCAAAAGAGGCAGATTTATTTATACTTTGAAATCTGAAATATTTTAAGTACAGTATAATCTGAGCAGTGTTTTGAATCCCTTTCCTATGAACTGTTGATCAGTAATCATTTGAAATGTGTCACTTCCAGATTCCCAATCCTTTCATAGATCAGTACAGGTACAGTGTGCTTTTCTAAGACAAACAAGGGAGTACGACCCTGGTGTTGTGTGGACAGACAGATCCCTTTTCCTGCCCTCCTTCCTCGTGCTCCCATCTCACAAACAACTCCCCAGCAGCAAATATGTGATGTCCAGAGCTCAGGCTGGTCAGGCAGTGGTGGTGTGATCTTTATGGGATGGAGATGCAGCAGCTCCACCTGCATCTGCTACAGCAAAGCACATTTAGAAGAGTAGGGACTGTGTATTCCTGTTGCATCTGCTCAGATTTTAACACTCTCCCTTTTAATGTTGGCCTTCCCAACACAAGAGATTTGATCAAGGTGTTCTTCAAAACTCAGTGCCACGCTGGGAAAGTCTAGTATAAACCTGTTGTCTGTCACCTCCTAATTCTTTTTAAGCAATTAAGCACCTGCTGATTCTCTGAGGTTACACCAGGATTTTCACTTTGATTTTTCTTCATATTTTAGCTCAGTTCTTTTTTTGTGCTGTTCAGTTCAGCAAGGGAGCTAAAACAACTTTGACTCTCCTCCTTTCCCCTTCTTGTGAGGCAGCCTGTGCCTACCAAACATCTGTTCCTTAGAAAAATTAAAATAAGGATAAATTAAATGTACTCAGTGCTACGGTTTAGAAAACTGAATACAGAACTTTGTATCCAATTCAAATAGAATGTTGTCTAAAACTGCACACAAGAGAGAGAATTAACCAACGCCTGCACCAAAGGTTTGAAACAGGAGGTGCACAGTGGGTGGTTCATATCAAATGCAACCCACAGAGAAATTTGGATTTTTTTTCAGTGGGTGGGATTTTTTCAGGTTTGTGTGGTTTGTTTTTTTTTTTTTTTTTTAAGAGAACCTCCTAAAAACTTGCAAGGTATTTAATGTGCCAAGGAAGAAGGAATAAGTTATAAGGACAAATTATATATATATATATATATATTTCTGACAGTTTGAACTGCTGAAGGTGAAGAAATACTGTGCTCTGTAGAAAACCTACAGTCCTACTCTGATACACCACTAGAAAATAAGAGTAAGCAATCATATCCCTCTCCTAATTTTTAATAGAATATTTCACATACTTGTCAGTTTTATTTGCCATTTTTGAGAAATTAGTATCTCAGAATGAGTAATTATCAGTTCTAAAAATAACAGATAAAATCATCCCAGAAGTGGAGCCCTGCTGGGGCTGCAAAGCTGGTTAAGATGGGGTTTGTCTTGGAATGCTCTCAGGCCCTGCCCCATGAGATGTTGTACGTCCTTAAATCCTGTTGGATCTGAATGGTAAAAAGGATTAAATGTTCTGCAAGGCAGAGTAAATGACTTCATGTCTCAGGAAGAATAAACGTATAAAACTAGTGCAAAATGTATTTTTCTTGCTCTGTGCATTGTTATAAATGCTATTTGTTGTGATAAACAATATATACAAATAGATTGTAACCACATTACCTTGACTGAGACTTGTTTGATAGCTATAGAAGAAAAAAAAAATATGAGGATTAGGTAGGACTCCTTGGGATTTAGTTTACAGACTGTAAACTGTAGCAAATCTCCATTTTAATAATTCTTGAAGAAAGCATGACACTCAAGAATTTCAAATTCAGAAGTTTCTCACTTGCTAGCTGGGTTTGCAGTAGTAAATTCATGCTGTTTCCAAAAAAACAAAAATGTTAAGCAACAGGCTGTCCTGTCTTGAATCCTGAAGGATTCCAGTCTCTAACATGGTAATTTCAGACACTTCAGATTTGGTTTTTTTTCTGTATCTTTTCAATTAAAGAATGGTGTAGAAGACAGGAATTAAGCAAGAACCCATGAGCTGAACTATTTACTAATTAAGCTAATAAATAGATGGTAATTTATTGTCTTCAGTACACACTTTCAAATCGTGGTCAAGACTTCCAAGGGGTTGGTTGTGTATTGGTAACTTATAAGGCACATGCATAATTTTCTGTGTCCAAAGGATATGCTATGATGGAAATAAAACAGTACAAATGACCTATGGTTGACGTTTTGTAGCCTTTAAAGAGTGTTGTAACAAATGAGAAAAGCCTTTCTTTTGTCTCCCTTGTAGTTTTATAGGATGACTGTTAGGATGCCGAACTGGAAAACATTCAATTTCTGTGCAGGCATTTCAAAAGTTGATATATAATCCTAACACCTAAGGTGGGATAAATATCTTTTTTATTCCAGTCATAGTTTTGTTGTTGTTGTTGTTGTTGAAACATAAAAATGAACTTATCTTTTTCTTGCAGAACAGAATAATTTGTCTTTACCCTTACTGAGGAGGGCTGTAATTATAATTGTGCAGATTAAGGCGCTGATGAAAAATGAAGGAACTTTTCATTGCACATGCCAGGTAGGGCATAGACTGCACAAGCTGTGTTCCACTGCTGATCTCAGACATGCCCTGTTCCAACAGAGGAACATGCTTTTCTTCTTTCTACAGAAGGAAAAAATAGGTGCTGCAGCGTGTCTGATAATTCTGTGCTTTGTACATGGGAAACAATGAACTGTCTGTGGTCTCACAGTGGCAGGAATAGTAACAAACAGATGGCTTTAGTTTACCCCTGCAGTGGCTACCCCGTGAGCAGAAGTGAGTTATATTTTGCATTGTTTTCATAAATCTGTTTTGCTGCACTTATTCAAGATATGAGTGGGCTCAGAATAGCAGTAACAAGAAGTGTATAAACAAAGCTAAAAACAAAACAACCAAAGGACAACCCCCAGACCTGTTATTTCTAACTTTGGATTGTTAAATGATTGTAGAGAAGTGGACAGTGTTTCTCAGGACATCTGTACAGTGCTATTAAAAAAAAAAAAAAAAAAAGAGAGAGAGAGAAAGAGAGATTGCCAGGCTTAGTCATGGTCTGGATTCATGGCAGCCATCAGCTATGCTGACACCTGAATGTATCCCTCGGGTGCAGCAAAGCGTTTTTATATTTCATTGCTTTGCTTTGGGATTGAAGCATTGAGTGTTCTGACCTTACAGACACGTGGTTCAATCTGAGATGTTTAGCTACAATGAAAATGGTTTATCCTATGGCTCAGCTTACAGGCAAATGCGTGCCCAAGAGAGCTTTGAATTGTTTAAAAGGTAGAGAGAGGAAGGAGGAAAAATACTTCCCCTGCTCTTGGAAGCCTGTGAGACACAGGTAGTGTCTAGCAGTTGTCTCTAAATCAAGATTATCTCTGGCAATTTGTTGTAAGAGTTTTGCATTGCAGTCTCGACAGTCATATGTGTTAAATGGTGACACTTCCTACACCTTCTGCTGTGCTCTGATGGGACATTTGCCATCCCCTTTCTCTCTGGGGCTGTGACAGGTTCAGGCAGGAATGGAGGGAAGAGTGGGCTGCAGTGAGTCACCAGTGTTCTGTGCCCTTTACTAGGACAAGTGTATTATAAATGCTTTATTTCCCCCTCTCTGGGTTCATTTGAGGCTGATATAACTTCTTGCTGCAACATGCTCTACACCTTATCCCTTTTTCCACTGGTTTACAGTCCCCCAGTACATCCTAGCTGATATGTTTTACAAATATTGTATTTTTGTTCTTTTTTTTTTTTTTTCCTTATTGTCCAGATCTCAAGGTTGAATCCATTAGTGACCAGTAACTGACTACCAAATTTTTTTTTTTCTAAAGTCCTGGCTGTTCTGTCTATTTTGAAAGCCTCTGCTCTCACTTCATAACTTCACTATTCTATCTGGATTTTTATGCTAGGTTCATAAGTAGCTTGCTAAATGAGGACTAACAACTAGCCACTCTTTTGCATTATTACTAAAAATATTTCAAGGTATCAATAACAGCGGTGTTTACACCCCACCACTCTACAAAGCTAAATCAAATCAAGTGGGAGTTACCTGATAATTAGAGGGCTGCTGTCACTGTTTATTATGCTAAAATAATGCTCTACGTGAGCCTAAAACAAGCCTAGACAAAAGGTGTGATGTCCCTGTTTTGAGTCCTTGCAGAGTCACCCAGCAGTGGTGACAGCTTCACTGGGTTACAGAGCTGCACAGCAGCTTCAGGACTTGAAGCCAGTGTTGCCATTCAGAACTTCTATTCACATTATTTCATCATGAAATCACATGAGATTCTTCCTCCTCCCCCTTTCTAATTATTTGGTGTTGCTTTTCTATATTTGGAATTTCAGATTGTATTAGGATTGTTCCCATCCTATTCTGAAAACACTAGATAACAAGTCAACCTATGAATATCTCTGCTGTGCCATAAATATTTTTGGGGTCTGTTTGGTTTTACTTCAAATTGGTGTATTACAAGCTAAATCAAAGTAGTAATACCTTGAAAAGGTAGTGCTTCCATGGAATGTCAAAAAAAATGTAATTGGGGGTTGGATTGCCTTCTCAGGTGTTTTCAGTTGCCTCAGGCTGAGTGTCAATTGAGCTACAGCTCTTCTCCTTGCCCCCCCAAACAGGCCAAAAACTTCCCCTGTGGAAATTATCTTAAAATGTTTGTCAAAAAATACCCAGACAAAAATCCTAACCCCAGCTTTCACCAACACAGAGTTTAAGTTGCGTGATTTCCTTACACAGTTTCTTAGGATGCAGTTCAGTAAAAACTCAACATCAGGAAGAAATAAGAGGGCAAAGGCAAAAAAACAAACAAACAAACAAACAAAAAAAACAAAAAAAACAAACAAAAAAAAACCAAAAACAAAAAAACCCCCACCCAAATTTAACGGTTGCCTCTTGAAGTTAATAGGAAGCACTGTCAGCAGTCCAGCCTAGTGTGTGTGTGGGATTCAGTCCAGCATTCTGGGGGGAATTAGAACACCTTGGCAAATCCGGATGTGGTAGGAAACACCTGAGAGGATGGTGCCCCAGTGTAGGGTCACCACAGAAAGGTCTGTGCCCCCAAGAAAGATTCATTAGCTCTTTTTCAGAGCTGCTTTGTGTGTGTTGGGCCAAGGGCTGAGCCTGTTGTCATCTTAAGAGCTTTCCAGCCATTAATCTGTGCGTTCTGGAGGTTTAATGCTTGGTAAGTGAAATTATAGCTTTACATGGATTATGTGCTTATGGGCAAGAGAGATGTAGAATGGGGAAAAATACTTGGAAAATATCATTTCTGTGGAGTGGGCTGGAAATGAAAGATGACTGAGGGAGGAGCTGTAACACAGAGGACTGTTAAAAGAGAGGAGTGTTAAAATAGTGAGTCCTTAAGAAAAAGTAGTAATGTTAGAATGAAACTTTATGGTTTACTTTAGGTGCTGAATGATGGTTATTTAGGAAATAGGTAAATTAGGAAGAGAAAAACAAAAGGGAGTACTTTTTCCAGATTAAAGTAAAACTTTAATCTGAAACAACTTGTTGCTATAGAGCATTGAGGATGGTCAGAATCTGGTTGTATTGGAAAAAAATAGATAAATATGGGGAAAGAAAAGATAGATAATGGAAAAGAAACCCAAACAATTCACCAGGGGTTTCTTGACAGAAAAAAAACTGTCCTTTGTTCTGGGGAGTCCTCAGACCTCAGACTGAGTGAAAGGTACTAAAAGCTATGCTTGCTATTCTTACAGTCCTGCCCTGCTTGTTACTTGTGGCTACCAAAGACTGACAGCTCCTTGTTCACATGGGGAAAAACTGAGATGCAGCCAGCTATTCTGAAAGGAGCTGGGGTGTCTGTCCACCAAGGAGAGGGAAATGTGGGCCTTAAGGTTCCCCGCTCTTTCTTTTTAACCTTTATTTATCCCCTCTTCCCAGATTTAGCCTTTTTTCCTTAGCCCCTAGTCCCTCTCCATAGAAGCCACGTTCACCTATGGTCTTGTCTCTCATTGCAGCTTCCTGTGTGCCCTTCCTTTTCTGCCTGCCTGTGTCCAAATCCTAATTAATACCTGTATAAATGAGAGCTATTTCCTTGCAAATGACTTAATGAAAATCAGCTATGGTTTCTTCGAAAGAAACTGTGTGGACCTCTTACTTTAAGGGAAAAAAAATCTACGAAACATTTGTGGAGTAGGGCCAGCATTTTCCCCCAAAACCAAGAAGTCTTTCATCAAGACTTCCAGAGTATTTTCACAGGGGCTGAAATCTGTACAAGCAGGTTTTCAATCTTTGGCACCTGTTGCAAGATTTATGAAGTAGGTTTCCATTTCATTTTAGAAATGACTGCCCAAGGTAAGGCTTGGATAGAAACTTTTTTTT
>VXBN01001588.1:448957-492800 GCA_013397395.1 Sinosuthora webbiana | reverse complement strand
TTTTTTTTTTTGTTGGTTGGTTGGTTTTGTTTGTTTGTTTCATTGGGGTTTTTTTAATCTTTTAGGGGACCATAATTTGTATGAGTATTTCTGGAGAAATCAAAGCAAAACATGTAAAAAATACAATTTGATGGAGAAGAATTGTTCTTCTGTTTCAGTAGGCTTAGTATTCTGTATAAGGCCTTCATTTTTAGTATTTGCAGTAAAATATATCATTAAACAGAAAGATGTTTACAGTGTCTCATGTAGTGTATAGATGCCATCTTTACCCCTATCTGTATGCCTTAGTCTTTCAAGGATTTCCCTTTCAAGGATATCCCTAGGTACATTGCCTTCATAGAAACCAGTTCATTTTTGGAAAGAGGTTGTCTTTAAAATTTAATTTTAATCAAAATAAACTGGATCTCTTGAATACAAAATGTTTGCCAGAAACTAATTTTATTCTTTTTTTTTTTTTTTTTCCTTTTCATTTTGTGGCCAGGCCTTTTTGTAAAGGCCAAGTAAACAATTGCTAACTGTGCATGATATATAAGAGTTGGATGGAATTACCATCCCTGTTTTGGCTGTGGAGTGTTTTGGCCCTAATCCTCCCATGAATTCCAAATAGATGGACAGCTATTTCCTCACAGTAGAAAATGAGCCTGGGGGAAAGTGAGGTCAAGTTACTTACAGTTCATTTCTGTGTCGTGGTTTGTTTTTTGGGTTTTCTTTTTTGTGTGTGTGGCTTGGAAAAGCTGGGTTTGCTTTCTTTCCCTTTTATTATCCTGTGATGATGTGGTAATAGGTTTTAATGGTTTGAGACTCTGATATGCTAAGGTTGCTCTCAACTGTTTTTAGCAGGATGCAGGTCTGTAAATTTGACTTCAGTTAATTGAGGAAATAGGATACAACAGGAGAAGCAGGTAACTTCTCTATTTAATAGACAAATGTTTAGTACCTAAAGGTCTTGCATCCATAGAAGAAATAAGTTTTGAGCTGTATTCTGGTCTGCTGCTGTTTGAAGTGACAGAGAAGACCAAAAGATGATGACTTTCTAAAAGGGATTAACTCTTACCTGTAATATTTTGAGTTCATGACTGCATAAGGTGCAAATACACAATGGCAAAAAGGCTACGAAGTATCACAGGCTTCTGGGACTGTGAGGACTTGTTTGGACCAGTGATAAAATGCCAAACAATAGAAATGTTTGTCAAGGAAGGACCAGCAGGCCTACAGTGTTGAGGTTTGGGGGAAAAATCTTATGGCTACCAAATGTATCACATTCCTGCTTGCCCCAGTAAACGTTAGGTAAAAGTAAAAAAAAAAGTAAAAGACCAAGAGCCATATGTGGAAGGGAATACTAAGGGTGGAATTATCCAAGCCATCAACATAAGGAAGTAGGATCAAGTGAGTGGTGATATTTTATTTTTTTTCAAATAAGCATGTTTTTTTTCAGTTTCTGCCACAGGCTCCCCTCAGCAATTCAGCTTTATTTACTGAACTGTGTTTCCATTTCTGAAAATGTTGCTGGTGAAGAAAGTGAAGTTGCTCTCAGGCGCTTTTTCTTGATACTGAATATTCCTGATATTCCATCTGTAACAATCAGTGTACTCTTAGGAAAGGGTTTAGCATGTGGCTTCTGTTTTCTGGAACAGTATTCTCTGACCTTGTTGGAGGTGCAGTTGCTGCTGATGTAGGAATAGACCCCATACACTAAATATTCTTTTACCCTTCTGAATAATTTAATTTTTCATTAAGTAGAGTTTGTTAAATCAACTTAGCTTTTTATGTGAATGACAGTAAAGTCCTATTTGATGAAAATTAGCCTCTTTATGCTGAAAGAAATTATGGTGCTAGGAGATGAAATAATAAATCCACAAACTCTACATGAATGCTTATGTTTGTGCATAACCATAGCACTGCAAAACTATTGAAAAATTGCTTTGCTGGAGAACAGATTTCTCCCACTATGATTTTATGTATGTTATAGGAGTATAGTTATTGAGATGTAAAGGCACAAACCCCCCCAGCCCAACCAGACAAACAGCACTAATAAATCTATTCAGCTTTTCTTCTTTTGGAACTGTTCTGCTCTTGGTTCTTAAAGAGAAAGGAAACTTAGCATCAAAAGCCGTGGACTGGACTGAACTTTTGGGGTTAATGTCCTTCATGGCTGAGATAAGTGGAAGACTTACTGTGGGCATGGTCATTTTCTTTCTCTAGAGAATTAATGCACTAAAAATAAATTGCCCATGCCAGAAAATACAGAGAATCTGGGATGGGCTTTAGTAAAACTCTTGTGCCTGAATTTATTTATTTTCTTAATGCTGCTCTGAACTATCCCACAACCTTGGCATAGATGTTTGCCTTTGTTACTGTTCTGTGTCTTACATACTGAGATGATATTACAGGGTTGTGGTGGTTTTTTGTTGTTAAGGCTTGTTTGGTTTGGTTTTATGTTTGTTGGTTTAGGGCTTTTTTGTTTTGCGTTGTTTGGGTTTTTGTGGGTTTTTTGGTTGGCTTTTTTTTGTGGTTGTTGTTTGTTTGTTTAACTACATTATCAAATTATAGGATATGACTTAGTTTTTTTCTTCTTAGTCAAAATTTGCACCAGCAAGCCTTTTACAATATAAATCTTTACACATTTTGTGTCAGTACCATGTATGTAACGTGGGGGCAGCTTTGCATTTGACATACTATATTAAAAAATTGTTTTGGAGGGAAAAATTCACACAGAAAGACATGTCAAAAAAGGGCTGGAGTTTCAGGCCCTGTGGCTGCAGAATATGTCAGTACCGTAGTCATTCGTACATTTATAATATTTGTGTGTTTTCAGCATAGGTTATTTTAGCTGTTTTTTTTTTGTTTTTTTTTTTTTTTTAACACATGGATGCCAAAATGTTATTTTGACACTTCTGATGTTGGGCAGCAGAAGTGAGGTTTCTGTACAGTGCAGCAAAGGCCAATGGTGCCTGTCTTCTCTTGCTATCCCGCTGCAGTCTTCCTGCATGGCATTTCTGGGATCAGTACCTGGCACACCTTAACACAAAAAGGGATTAGGACCTGCTACTGCTTCTCTTTCTTGACAGCCTTGGAGTAACAATTACTTTATCCAAAAAAAGTTCTTTCTGAGAACTGTGAATTGCACTGATTTTACACTCAAACTAGTTCTGATTTGCTTAAGATAGGAATAAGCAGCACTCCTGGATGGAAGGAGGGTGGAGGGAAAGATTAAATGTGTTTTTATCTGCACTTTTCCTCTTTTAACTGACAAAATGCAGAGGCAGTGTAGGTGCACCTGGAGATCAAGTGCTTATTTCGTGGTAGGGTCCTATTCACTGGTCTAAAGAATTATTTTTGGTCTCTCGTAAAATGCAAAGACTGTCATCAGAGTCCTGCTTCTCATTATGTTTTCCCGAACTTTCTACCAAAAGAAAATACCAAATTCAGGGTCTACTTATGGGAGAAAAGAGATTCCAGGTTGTCTGTGCCACCCATCAGGTGTGTCTCTTCATTATTGGTCCATAGGATATTCTAAGTTGGATCCTCTTTCATCATTCCTGTTCATCTTCTGCTTTTCTCCATCCTCAGTTGGCTTACGGTTACAGTGTTCTCTGTAAACAAAGACAGAGACTGAGGCTCTTACCAATTTGGAATCACTTATAAAATGTGGGTACAGCAGAGGAAAAATTCTGATGTCTTTCCAAGGCTTCATGAAATTACACAAGTGAATGTAGATGTTTTAAAATCTCGGGCGTGAGTTCTGTGGTGGTGACCCTGAGAGAATGGTGCTCTGGGTGTGTTTTTTAGCTGTAACACTTAATGTCGTTTTCATTATTGCCAAACAAAATGGATTTTTCTGTCCTTGACAATCAAATGTCAGCTATAAAATAAAAATAACCACTTCTAGGGAAGGCCTTCTCTCTGCCACACTTTATCTACAGTCCAGAAATTGAAATAATAGGGTCATAATGGCTCGTTTGGGAGGGAGTGAAAATATGAAGAGTAAAGTTGTATATACAGAACAAGTCGGGGTTTGGGGGCTCCCTTGTTTGTGTAGTGCCTGTATGATTCAGCATCTTGGAAAATTTTCCTTTGAGAGCCTGAAAAGAGAAGCACAAAGTACCTTCCGGGTGACTTGTTAAAGTTCTTTGATTGTTATAGTGTCTTCCTGTGGGACATGATAAATGTGTTCAGAGGAGTTGAGTAAAGATGAGCCTTTAACAACAGAACATTTCAAATTAAAAACAAATAAACAAAAAAACCCCCACAAATTAAAAAAAAACAACAAAAAAAACCCCAAAACTACCAAAACAAACAAACAAACAAAAAACCCACCACTGCAATAGTCTGCTGAAAGCAAGTCCTAGCTTTTTACTTCTGAAGTGTAGATATATTCAAATACTGCCAGAGTGTGTGGACAGAAGTTACTGGAAGAAAGAAAAAGCAGCTGCATGCCTACCTTCTGCTATCTCTGAAACTTTAGTTTGACACACACACAAAATAGCTTGAAATACAGCTGGTTGAAGGAGGAGGCGTCTTTGTCTGGGCAAGCTGTCACCTATCAGTTGGTTATCAGTGAAACCCTTGCATTCTGCTGTGGGTGAACATGTTTCAGTAAAGTAACTCCTGCAGGTGGGGGGAGTCGGAGGCAAAGAACACAATTCTGTCAATATCCATGCCTCTTCATCTCCCACAATGAATGTGTGATGACAGTCCAATGGGAATAGGAAGTTCATGGGAGTAAAAAATACTGCTTAGAAAGAGGGTCTTTGTACATTAACAAATTTTTGACACCTTGTGGAATTGTTTCCATTTTGATCAGTCTGTTTTGTCTTTATTTGAAAGGTTCTTTGGAGCTGAGAGTTTATCTAGAGATTTTTGGGGTTGTTTTGTTTTTCAGTCATGCTTTACCAGGCAATCTGGAGGGGGAGCACTATTTTTTTCCCCAGCCCTTTGTGAATCAGAAAATGTGACTTTACAGCAGGAAGAAATGTTCTTACTGCTAGAATCTCCTGTGAAGTTGTTCAGTTGTTTGGTGCCTTTACTCTCAAATGCAGTGGCCAAATGATGTATACATTGTAAGGCTATTAGCTTGATTCATCCTTCTGACTGGTTGTTACAGGCTTTTGGAAGAGCAGTATTTGAGCCCTTGGTAAATTGAAGCAGTCAATGGATAATGTTTCTAGATGTGAGGGGTTAGATGTTTGTATCAGGAAGGCAAATCTAAGAAAAATCAACAATGCAGAGTGAAGTTATTATTTTTTGTATATGGAAAATTCACAGACAAATATTTAAACCTGCCCAGCCTCTAGATCTTCTTTCTTTCCATAGCAAGTATGAAAATGGAGATAATGAATTCTTCTTTATTTAGCCATGTATTTCCATATTTCCAAAGAGGCTGGATGACCTCAATCACTGGAAGGCAGTGCTTGTAATTTCTGTCAAGATGTTGCCTGAAACCTGTGGAATTTTAAATCATTCTTTGCTGGCTGAAATGTTTCCTTCCTTTGCTTGACATGATAGCAACAAAGGTCAAATGATGAGCTGGAAGTAACCATCTCTTTGTGTATCATATGAAAAACAAAATGCACGTTTGTTTTTAATGAAGGCATGGTTGTCAATTCTGCCATGTCTGTTCTGTGTTTGTCCGTCTAATTGCAAATTTGTTTTTATTTCAGACTGTTGCAAAACATGTCTTTGATCTGAGGTTTATACATGGTAAGAAAAGAGAGAAGATAATACCCTCCAGAGAACCTGCCCGTAAAAATAAAATTTTACTAAATTTTAATTCCTCTTCTATCTTTGTATGCAAAACAAATTATAAGAGAATTTCAATGGGATGAATATAAAATAATAAAAAATGAAAGTATCCGTATGATCAATGAAAAATCAGTAATCATTGCTAATGCAAATATACATGAGAATGTAACATATACCAGTAGCAGAGCATGGGGGAAGAATGATTCAGATTTGCTTTCTTTTTCTCTTAAATACAACTGATGCATTCAGTCTTATAATGCAGAGGTAGGATTTATTTTTGTTTCTTTTTCCTTGGTGGTTGTTCACTCTTTCTTTCTTAGAGAGCTTGAAAAATTAATTTTTGATCACCTGCACTGCTACATAGGTCAGGTAGCTTGACCTTCTTAGTAAGTTCCTAGTGGAATGTGTGTTAGCAGTACACCAATTTCCACATAGTTATTTTGGTGTCATGATGGACAAGGTTTGATGCAAGGCCACCTCAAGTACAAAAAGGTCTTGTTATGAACAAAGGTCATACAGACAATACAGAAAAAAAAAACACTTTCAATGTCATTGTAGACAATGAAAGTGGGGTGGTTTTTTTGTTGTTGTTTTTTTTGTTTGTTTGTTTTTGTTTGTTTGGTTTTTTTTTTGTTGTTTTTTTTTAAGATGAATCATCTCAGGAGCTTGTCTCTTGGCAACAGTTGTAATGGATCTTCCTGGAGGAAAAGGGAAGAATTTTCTTAGGTTGTAACTGGCATAAATAGTTAAAAGAAGTCATTTAGGTTAAGTTGAGGGGGCTGTGAGAATTTAAGATATTTGACAGTTTCCTAAAACTTCCAAATCTACTTAAATAATTTGTTTTGTATTCATGTGTTTTGATGCATATTAGTTGGAATTCCTTTTCACAGCTTGTCCTGTGTTCTGTTTAGCAATTTAATTGTATTGAATGCATCATGAGAAAAATGCCTGGACAGAAATAAAAAAAAAAATCCTCTTAATATAAGCAAAGATGAATTAGTTGTATTAAGTTAATTTTGGCCAATGTCTTCGTTTAATTTGGGAAAATGGCTCTTCCTTTGGTCATCACCAAGCCTTGGTTTCCCTTTTTCCAGTGCTATGTACTTTAGGAACTCCAATGCACAGGACTTACGTTCTAAGTGAGGAGGTGGAAATTGTAAAGCTTTTCTCTAGCACCGTTTAGGAAAGACCAAACTAAAAATATGTGCACATTATTGCTGTGAAATCAAGGGCCATCTCTGCCTTATCAAGTGGCATTAGAGGAAGGGGGCAGTTGATTGGAAGGGCTGGTACTGAGGACCTGCTTTGTGCCTTTTTGAAAGCTTTTGTTGTGTGGACTGGAGCATCGCTCAGAGGTTGGAGAGCACTACAGGTGTTCATGGAGTGTATCCAGTGTAGTTTCATCTTCAGGCAATCTATTTGTGCCTCTCAGGACTGCTGATAGATGTGAACCAAAGCATTGAGTCATCAGATTTGTCCTGAGAAAGTGCTGCTCACATAAACTAACACAGTTGCATAGGACTCATTCAGAGACAGGCACGTATGAAATCTGGTTCTAATCCAATTCTGTATTCAAATTACGAGCAACTTCTTGCAAACAGGTGAATGAATATCTGAGCTTGAATTTCTGCCTGAAGGAAGCAGGTTGCTAGCCAGGACATTTTTTCAGCCCATCCAGATAAAGACCACTTCTAGAAGAATTGTCCTAATTATTTTTGTGCTTTCAGTGAGCAGTTAGCAGAGGAAGCTTCAGAACAAAGGATGTAAGCCTGACTTTGCCCAAGTCAGCTATCAACTATTGTTGACTTGAGAGGCTTGTTCTGAGAGATGAGTTCTGCCCTTTCCCCATCTGCTGTGGTTTCAAGTGCCAGGAAACAGTCCTGGTGGCTGACTGGGCCCATTTCAGATGTTCTGGGGGCTTTGCTTTCACAGTCCTGATGGAATTAGGGAACCATTCCTCCTGTCTGCTAAAATCTAAGATTTATCCTTCCCCTTGCATTTCTAAACTTTAAATAATTTGAATTTCCATGCTGTTGTTTCTACCATTTTTCATTTTGAGTCTTGGCTTTCTTTTTTCTCTCCCCTCTTTTTATGCCTTATTATAATGAAAGTTTTTTGCTAAGGGGAATATGCTGTGGTTTGGGGCTTTTTTCCTTGGGTTTTTTGTTTGGGTTTTTTTTTTGTGGTTTATTCTTTTGGTTTTTTTACCCCTGGAATAAGTATCAAATCTCAAAGGCAGTGTAACTAGATAAAGACAAATTGATGCCCCTGCACTCCGTGTCAGTTTACATAGTGCAGGAATAAATGATTAGAGGGAAGAAGAGGCCTTTGGCTTCTCTACCACTTCCTATATTTTGCATCCAATTTTGGCTACATCAAGACTTGTGGAAGCATCAAATCCATGATAATGGAGAAGAATCTGCTCCTAGTTTCCCTGTCCCAGGGGCAGAAACTGAGCTCAGGCAGGATTGTTCCAAGTAATGTTTGACCCAGGGATCAGAGGATGTAAGGGATATTTCTCAGGACCTCCGTATGATGGGAAACTGTTCCCTCTGATTATAGGCCTCAGTCACTGATGTGTGACGTGACAGTATCATTGGATCAGGCTTCTTTTTGAGAGGAGATAATATTAGGAAACTTTAAAATCAATCTTCATTAGTGCATTACCCATAAGCATTTAGGAAGAATGGACTTCTTCCAATTACACGTTCAAATACGAGAAGTTTCTCTAAATTGTGAATGTTAAATTTGTATTTCTGAATGAATACAGAACGCCGGCAGTTGTCAGCCTGAGCATGCTTCAGGGAGGCCTTGTATTCACATTTTGCTTCTAAGGATTGGAGGAGCTTGCAGAAAGTCAGTCTCACTGGGTGCTAATATTAAACAGTGGAGCCTACAAGCACACTGATCTCCAGAGACAACTTGAAACCCAGAGGGAATATACCCATGTTAGCTGCATGACAGTGCCAGCAGGATCTCTGTCATGAGGAAGCTGAAACTTGCCAGATGTTTGTATCTGAAACACACACTTAAAGCATCAGAACGATTATTGTGTCAGAGCAAAGGCCTTTGCAGTACATGAAATATGCTTTTACCATACAGGTAGAGGTATTTCAAGAGAGAGTAACTAATTCAAGTGGGGTAAAGTTGCATTTTCTCACTTTGTAGGGAGGATGGCAGTAGAAATGGATGCCCTCTAGAATCAGACTCACCAACTAAAAGCTGACCTTCCATGTATTCTGAGCTGATGAGGTTTAGGACACACATCTGGTAATGTGGAGACTGGTGCCAAACACTTTGATTGCATATGCTGACTTTTACAAGTTAAAGGATTTCCATGCCTTGCAGGAGAAGAGGTGGGTGGTCTGGTAGAGCTGTGCATGTCAGCATAAGGATTTTACCCAGAATTTGCTCAACCTGATTTCAGGGCTTCAGGGTCCCCTGGACCATGCCCATTTGCTTTTTCTCCTTCAGAATCCCTTTTGTTCTTTCTGTGTATCCTGGGAATCTTAGATATCCCAAGTTTAGCTGAAGTTGTTCCCTCTGTGTGTCTCCAGGAACATTTTCCAGACTGCCTACCCAGTTTTTCTCCTTGGGAACCTCTTCACTCCATCTGTTGCCCCTGTGATAGCTGCTGTCACTCACCCATCTGGGTGCTGTGGTACCATGACAGTCCTTTTCTGCTTTTGATACCATGACTAAAGACTGGGAACTGTGCTGGCTTTGGCACTGGTGATGAGATGCCCAGGCAGCAGCTGGCTCTTTCCTTGGGGTTTCTGCTGCAGGGGATGGTGGTGGCTGATTCAGTTTGAGAATCAGATTCACATCTCCTCCTGCTTCTTTTGTGACAGTCATGCCCCTCCAGGTTTTCTATAAGGTAGGTGTGAGCAAGAACACTTTGAGTCACACAAGTGAAATGGCTCAGGATCTGTGTAGAACCTGAGAGCATTTTCGGGAAGAGGTAAGCTAATGGAAGATGAGAATGCCTCGCAGTGAGTTCATTGTGCATTGAAAAGGAATGCAATTCAGTTTATTTCTTTTCATGTGTGTGTCAAACATCTGTGAAGGCATAATGCTACTAGCAGGTATTAAAGTGCTATCAATAGCCAAGATTCAGTTATTTAATCCCCTTTATGGAACTTTCAGTAATTTAGTTTAGAACTGTTAGCTGGTTTCCAGCAGTGACTGACTTGTTACAATGTACCCATAAATGTGCATTTTTTTGCTGATATATGAGCAAAATAGAAGCTCTTTAATAAAACAATTTCACATGTTAGGCCTCTTTAAAATTATTAGTTACTTATTAGTTGAAAAATGGTAGGAAAATTAACAAACTGAAGTACAGGCTGAAGGTGGTTCTGCTTGGTCCTGGTGTTCTGTCAGTATAGCAACAGGTGCATTGCAAATTCAAGTGACTGAAGCAAAGTTGAGTGTGAAAGTAATACCGGTTGCAATGGTCTGGTTTAGAAACTGATAGCATGTGTTTATGCTTCTTTTATCTTTGGTTCAGAGGGTCACGCACTATCTCTGTAGTTGTGTCTTGAAGAGTTTTGAAATATATTTTAAAACCCTTGGAAAGGGAGTCCTTTGAATTTATATGCAAGTGTTGTTACTTATTGTGACTGATACAGTGTGGTTTGTTGTTTTGTTTTTTTTTTTTTTTCACTCTCCAGAATACAACTTCAAGAGAGCTCTGTCGTAAAACTTATTTTTCAATGTTCTGTGTTTTGAAATTATTTTGTTTTCTGCTATTTGATTTAAAACAAGATGAAATCATCCATGACATTGCAATTAAATAATGAGACAGAGAAAGAATAAAGGCAAAATGAGGTAATCAAAATGCATAAACAGTTAATCATGCAGGTGTCTTATAGGCACTGACATGGAGGATTTCTGCTTTGGGTGGCTGTGCCTCATAAAGAAGGTTTCCAGTGTTGAATAGGTCTGGAATTGAGAATGTTGGACTCAGGTGAATTTCTCGCTGTAAGGCTTTAATCACAGCCAGCAGCCAAATACCCTGAAGCCACTTACTCCTCCCTCTCAGACAGCTGAGCTGTCCTGGTCGTGCTCCCTTCCAGCTCCTTCTGCCATTTCTCACTGGCAGAGCCTGGGGAAACTGAAAAGTCCTGGCTTAGATTAAGCACTGCTTGCTAACAACTAAAACGTCAGCATGTTATCAACGTTATTCTAAATTCAAAATGCAGCACTGTACCAGCTACTAGGATGAAAATCAACTCTATCCCAGGTGAAACCAGGACACCCCACAGATGTTCCATGTTACTGCCAGACACTGGGACTCAGAGCACAGCTGTAACACAGATTCAAGAATAATGCTTAATTCTGTAAAGAGAGTTTTTGAATACAAAATTATGAGGTTTGTAAAGTTCTTAAATACATCAGCAGAGCATGGTAGAAATGTTCACAGGGAAGATGTTTCTTTTTATGTATCAGATAATAGATACAGGTTTGTGTTTTCAGGCACAGGACTGTACAGTAAGCATAAGGATGAAAGTAAGTTTGTAATGATATCTTTCACTGCAATATGCAGGAGTCCTGGTGGCCAAAGGTAATATTTGACTCCCCAATTAGGAATGGTATACAAAAACTATAGTATACAAGGATTTTTTTCAGGCTACCTTGAGTCTGGCATTTCCTCCTTTTGAATATTTTGCTTAGCAACTATTTCTTTATACGATTTTGTGGAGGGGATTTAATATTTATGTAATGATGGTGCCCATGGGCTTGATCATGATCAAAGACCTGTTGTACTAACATGCATATAGACACAATTTCTTTGCTTTTAACTGTTTCTCAGCTGGAACTTCTAGTTCACTGTCATCATGTTTAAGCTCCAGGGAAAATATGTCATGTTACAGCTGTTGTTTAAGTTAGAAAAAACTGCATTATGACTTTTTAGAGAGTCATGTTTACATTCTGTAGAAGAGACTTGGGACACATGAACTTCCCTGAAGGTGAAATAAAGGAGTGTTGGAAATGAAGGTCCCCCTTAAATACAAAATTCCTTTTTTTTTTTTTTTTTTCTTTTTTTAGGGTTGCATAGTGGCAATTATGGATGAATATCTGCTTTAAAATCTTTCTTTCCTGTAAGATGGTTAACTGGGAGGTAATGGGCTGCAGATTTTCAACAAAATGGCTGTGGTTTTGTTTTTGTTTTTTTTTTTCTTTCTTTGCCCACTTGGTACAGCATGAGATCAGTATAAAAAAAACATATTACTGCAAGTAGAGAGAGAAAGGGTGTTTGAGCATTATCCACATTCAAAAGATCGAATTCTTGGCTTTTTGGGTGCAATGTTTAGACCAAATCCCAGGCTGAAGTTTTCAGTACTGATTCTTAGATAATTTCTCTTCAGTGGTCAAAGAGGAGAAACAAAAAATTGTACCAGGCTTCAAAGATTTAATTCATGAAGAAAGATTAATAGGGTGACTGAAAAAGAAGAATATATTTTATGGGGATTTTAGTGAAATTTATGTATTTGAGGGGAGGATGGCTGATGTTTAATGAACTCTCTATTCATGCAGAAAGAAAAAGGGGAGGAATCAAATGAGATTAGGAAAGGCTGAGAAAAAGCTTGAGTGACACATTTTTACATATAGAGCGATAAATGTATGGAAAAAAAATAGTGGAAAGTTTATTGAAGTTTAAAGCATTGATGGATTCTGAAGGTGTTTAGTTTCTGAGGATAAGAATATATGGAAGTGAAACAGTTAAATAGAAGTGAGGAAAGCATAAATATGGTGCCAGTTTAGTTGTGTTGGCGTTTTTGTGTGTTTTGTTTGGTTGGGTTTTTTTCCCATATGTTCTTGAAATTTACATGAAAAGTATTTGAGGTAAAAAGAGCGTATTTTAAAGCAAATTATTCTGTTTGTCTCTCTTTCAAATCCTCTTTTAAAGATGAAAGCAAGATTTGAACCTCTTGTGCATTTAGAATTAAGGTTCTTTGAACTGTACTTCTAAATCTTCGTAACTGCCATAAAATATTATGAGAAATTACAACACAAAATAAAATGCAATACAGTTTAAAGAATATTTTAGATTAGCTAATGGTTTTTAGTGACTTGCAAGCTCTATGTGAATGGAGTCCAGTCAAAGTTTCCTGTATTGTAATAACAGATGTACGTCCATTACACTGAGAACCTCAAAATGCAAAGGAAAAAAACAACACAAAATGCTTAAAAATATGCTGCAGTCAAAACCAGGGAACATACTGAAGCAAGTAATGGCATTTATATGTGGAATATTAACACTTGACAATACTTCTGCTGAAATGAGATACTTCAGTGCAAGATTTTCATCATTGGGGGTTTTCTTGATTCTCTTTTTGTGTGTGTAGCGACACTGATTTCAAATACTTGATACTTTGTTTTTCTGCCTTGTAGACCAACAGAGTGATGTAGATCTCAGTTCATAGCCTCATGCTTTGTTAGTGGAAGTGCTTTTTGTTTGGAATGGGGTGTGTCTGGACAGAGCACGTCTGAGGTCACACCTTGTGAGGCAACTCATAACATTTTTGAACCGGCTGCCTGACTTGTGTCTTCCAGGGCCTCATGTAATAAGGGTCTTTTTTCCTATGGAGAATTCCCAGATTACAATCTCATGGTTTTAGACTTTTGAAAGGTCCTCCAAGGGTTTTGCCAGCTCTTCAGATGTGCTGGAAATCACTACTTAGACCAGCATCTTCTAGCCACGGTGTTAATTTTGGACCAGACTTTACCTTTCCTGCACACAGTGCTGAGGTAATCCATCATCACAACTAAAGCCAGGGAAATTCAATCCATCACTGCTGGATTCTGATACAGGGCTGTAAGGGGGATGCGAGTCATCTTCCCAGTAGTAATCAAACAGCTGTGATACATGCCACTTTAAGCTTGTATCATCCCATAATAGATGGGTTTCTTCTACATGGGAGCCTGCTGCAAAATCTTCTGACAGATGGACTGTCTTGCAGAGGTTTCTTTTTTGCAGAATTTAAGGCTGTGAACTAGTTATTGACAAATACTACATCATCAGTTCCAGCTGAAGACACAGACTAATAAGTAGAACATTGGCACTAATCCTTATTTAATCAGCCTTAAAATGGTAATTTCAAATTGATGAGGGCATAGGGAATAGATTTTATACTTTTAAAGTGTTTCTAAAAATACCAGGAATGTGTGTATACAACCCAAGGATGAAATTAAAGTGCATTCTGCATGTATGGTGAGTGAAGCATGCCGCAGAAAGCTGAGGTTGGAGTCATACTGGCACCAAAAAATTTCTTGTTTTAAAAAACAATGCACTCCCACTCCAGATTTCACAGAGTGTCTGAGGGAGCACTGTTGGTTTATTTTTGTTCTGTGGCTTTGTTAATTTACTCAAGACCTTTCAGAACCTGTTAAAACATGCTAAATCATTAACAAACTTCAATATAAAAAACCCCCAAACTGTAGCAAGCTAAATCATCAGAACTCATTAATTTGAATTTATCTGTCTAATATAGCCTCAGTATTGACATTATTGACAATAATTTCCCAGTTGTCTTTAGTGTATATTTAGAGAATCTGAGACTGATAGCTAAACCTTTGATTTTCACAACATAACACACTGATTTCTATAATGCTATTATTTGTTTAATAGTGTAGTGTCTATTATTATTAAATATGACCATGAAGTATTCATATGAAAGTAGAAATAATTTGTAGCCACTTTGAGAGTTTCAGCACAAAGAAACACAGTGCAGCAGGAGAAGATTTGCTGTTCAGGTGGAGTAATACAAATATTTAATAAGCCTTACTGAGTGCATTACTCTGCAAACATCAATCTCAATCTATTTTGGAACTAAGGAAGGTAAGCCTTGGAGCATGTATCAAGCACACAAGTGCTTTGGTTGTTTTTTGGAGTTTACTAACTTGATTGTTTTTCAGATGTGAGATTTATCAAAATAGAGTTAATTAATCATCTAATGACGTAAAGTAGCTTTGTGAAAACTGAGACCAGGAATGTTAATAGGCACCAAATAAAAGGTGCCCACAAGCTATTTAAAGTATGATAGTTGTCATTGTATGGGCCTGAGCTATTTGAGTGCGAGTATTCACCTAACTAGAGCAGAAAAACACTCTCTCTGGGCTCACTTGCTCTGGGGTCAATTCATCCAGTGCTGAGGTCTGTGCCCCCTAAAGAAGACTGCTCTTGCCACTTGCATTCTTTAATCTAGGCTAGAATAGATTGTTACACTGCAGCCCGGAGTCATTCTGGGGCAAGGATGGAGAATGCAGTGTCTAGAAATTACCTCAGTATTTTTATGTGGGGATAGTTATATGGATAATAGATCATATTACTGTGGACAATGTTTTGCCTGTTCTGTGAGAAAATCAGACTAAATCAGTAGGAACTTTTGCAGCCTTTACATTTAGCAGCAATTCAAAACAAAGAATTGAGGAAAGTAATTTGAAAAAGCAGCAAAGAAATGTGGTTGTATTAATGAACTGGACCCTCTGTTTTCCTTTTAGTTCTTGCTCTAAACCAGCAGAGTTAGAGCATTTTTGTAAAGCTTCTGGTAGTTGGTACAGAAAATCAGCTAGAGAACATTCTGCACTCTTCAAATATATTTAAACTGTGTCTCTTCTTCAGGGAAATAACCAGTAGATTTACTTGCATAGATTTTTATCTGTTTGATAATCTCTTCATCCAGCAGTTCTGGAGTTACCTTATAGATACAATTACCAAAAGAAAGAGCAGGAAGTGCACCTGAACCTTATTTTCAAAAGATTATACAAGAAAAGCTGGGAGATATAGGAAGCCTAAAGCAATTGATGTGACACCTGGACTACTGAAGATAACCAAAGGAGATAGAGAGGAATGGGTTATGCCCCTTGGTAAGCAGTAGAATTTTGAAGGCCTGTTACAAGCTTATGATTTGCTTTTCTCCCTTTCTCTTTTGAAAATACTTCAAACCTAACAAACATCCATTATGCATGTAAAAAAAAAAAAAAAAAANAAAAACAAACAAACAAAAACACCACAAACTAGGCACTTTTATTTTGCAAAACCCTTGGGATGTACTGGATATGTACATACATACATACAGTGTCTTGTTGCGAGTGAAAACAGATAAATGCTGGCCATAAGCAAATCTAAAGCCCCTTTGTTTTTGTGAGTATATATTTTGAAAGTCTTTTAGAAGTACAGGCCTGGTGTAGCCTTTTAGACCATCACCATCTAGAGCAATTTCACCCCTACCTTCTGCCTCTGTTGTCACCTCATGACAGGCAGCTTGAGGCACTGTGTAGTATTCTCCTGCTTAGGGTATTATCCTTGTTTTGTAGAAAACAGGAATTTATACTCTGTAATTGCTTTCAAATCTTTGAGGTGAAATTTGATTTGGTGTCCTTCCACATAGTAAATAGATCAAATAGCTTATGGAAGCAGAGGGAAAGGTCAAAGACGTAAAAATGTGATATATCAACCTTGTGTTTTACAGAATATTTACCACTTTAGTAGTGGTTCTGGTAGAACATCAGAAATAGAGTAGCAAAAAATTCTGAAAAAGTTTTAGTACATAGTGGATAACAAAAAACTGGGAATAAACAGAAGGTGATTTGTAAGAGCAGATTCAGACTTAAAGTGAGTGCAATTTAGGCAAAATATGCATATTGAGTAAGCCTCTAGAACTAACAAATATGAACTATGGAATATCTTTTGCAGTAGTACTGTTACATAAGAGATATGCAGTATTTCATATTCATGGGTTGGAGTTCAAGAGTCCTGGAAGTCCTACTTTTCCATACTGAAAAAAATTCAACAAGTGAGTGAGATATTTCTTCTGGGGCGTTTCTGAAATATGTTGGTTGATGAAACCTAAGGCTTTACAGTATATTATGCAATATTAATGATTTTTATTTTCAAGGGACAGTTTTCATTAATATTTTTCATCAGTTTTCATTGTGTTTTTCCTAACACAGGTATTATAAAATAGTAACTAAAAGTATTGTGTAATAAATAAAACAGAGCTCTTCTAGTTCTTTTTTTCTAGCTCTGTTTGTTTAAGCCAGAGGACCAGAATTTTAGTGAATTGGTTAGATACAGGAAAGTGTGGTAAGTGGCTTTATTTTGATGTGGTCCAGCATGAGTTTATATAAGCACTGTAGAGGTTTGCATTTATCCATCTTCTGTCCAAAAAACTTGAATTCACATGATGCTGAACGCTAAACGAAGAGACCTGGTTGCTTCATACAACCCTTCAAGGATGTTATGAAGATTGATTTGTTCATACCAGTCTCCAGTTCCAAGTATTTGTGTATTTAAAGGTTGGTTTGAGTTTAGAAAAGGGGAAATTAGCTTTTTTATCAGAGGAAATATGCCAGAAGCTGTAACAATTCGCTCACAGAAAGTTAGACCAAACTGTTTCCAAAAGTAGGTTGTTAAAGGTCTGTGGTCCTCAGAGGACACATTTGAATTCAGTGACAATTTTTAAGATCTTGTGTTTTACTTTTTTGAGGGCATCTTTGAGGTAGTAACTCAAGTAGAGTGGCAAAAAATACTTGGGCTTTGTGTTGAAAATAAAAGTATGTATTTGGGGTTTTGTCCTTTGCTGCAACACCTTTTTGTAACCATTCCAGGTTGTGAAGTCAATTGATCACTTTTTTTTGTTTGTGTCCAGGCACTAAAAAGACACTGTCTCTCTAATAAAAAAGATGGGAAAGCTTCTTCCAGAGTCTTTTGAGTTGCTCTGACATGTCATTTATAAACATTAAGCCTTATTTAGTAGGTCTAAAAGTTCAAGCTTTTGAGAAAGCTTCCAAATTGCTTCCATGCCTAACTCATGAAAGGTTTCTTATAATCTAGAACAGATAAGACAGCTGCAGGAAGGGCAGCACAGTGCCTGCCAGCACGGGGAAGGGTTTTATTCCAGATAACGTACTTTGTGGGAGCTGCCAGAGATCTGGCTCCCCTCCATCAGGAAATATCTCGATCAAGATAAGATCATGATAGTCAGTCTCTGAGCCTGCCAGGGGAAGGCTACTGCCTCTCCTTGTTCATCTTTAGAAGGAATAACTTCCAAGAGCTGCAAATGTTTCAGATTAGCTATAAGGGAGCCATAGTGTGCTCTTTTTAGTTTGTTTGCTGAAATTTTCCTGTTATCACTATGTAAGTCAGCAGTCAAATTCATTTAAAATTTCCACATCTTCATAATGTCTTAAGAGGGAGCAAAGAAGCTGCGGAGGTTCTTTACCTGCTTCAGTGGGGGTGTGTTTATAATCTTAAAAGCAAAGTCATAGAAGCTACTAATGTCTTCAGTAGGAATCCTTTATTATAAACAAAGTTTGTTCTTGCTTCCTCTAATCTCTAATTGTTTGGCTCAACTGTGTTTTGAGAACTCTCCTATGGCAAACCTAGACAAGGAAGTCTGAAAAATACTAATGAGTCCTGCTTATCCATACTGAAGATGGTTTAAATTTAGATGAAAATATCAGCACAAAGTTTGAGTGGTAATAAATTTACTTCTCCTAAGCACACTCACTTCCAGCTCCTGTCTGATGAAGTAAGGATTGAATAACAGATGAAATATAAGTTCAGGGATGGCTTGTTAGGAGCAGCATTCATTTCAGGTGTCAGTGTAACTCATACTCTAAAGCCTTCACTTCCATGTAAGACATGCATGTCTTCAGCTGATACGTTAGCTCTAATGGCACAAAGAACCATCAGTAATTAGAAGGGGTGAAACTTAAGCATTCTGGAAAATTAATTTGGTTTATATAGAAACTCTGGTCTCTTACTGAGAGTTGTTGTCTGTGCTGATTCATATAAGCATGTGTTCCTGCTGCAAAAGGTGAAGATAGTAATTGTTGATGGGGAAAAGATTGGTTAATATGTTTCACTGATGCTTAAAATTTTTCATCATCTTTCTTAGGGGCACAAGCATAGTATCCATATAACCAGATGTCTTACAAGAGCCTGACTGTCAGTGCTGTATTATTGAACAGATAATTTAAATATTAACTGGGATTTTTTATTTTTTTTTTTAATCCAAGTTGCTCAGTATACTGGAAACTATCTAGGTGGGATCTCAAATAGGCAATATGGTTTTGCAGAATTTCCATTTAGAGCTTCTAATTTTCTTTGGCAGGTCCTTCCCAAAATCTCCTCAAGCCCTCTGACACTTGAGCTGTTTACACCACTGCAACTGTGTTGAGATTGTGGAGGAAGTGCCAATAGTTGCACTGTAATTAAACCTGCATATAAAGTAAGAAAAGGTTGGAGAGGGGAGAGAGAAATTTTGGATGAGAACTCAAATGGGAAAAAAGTTATTTTTAATATTTTTACTTCTCTTATTTTTACATTCTGTAAAATAAAGGAGGAAGAGGGAACTGACTTCCACAGTGTGCTCTTTGATGAGCTGATATTTCAGTGCTGGATTCCCTTTCTGACCCTTTCCCCTGCTCACACAGCAAATCTCTGACTACTACATGTTCCTTCAGACTTGAATACCAAATTGGTGATGACATTTTATCTGAATGATGGAAGTCAGGGGAAACAAATCACAGAGGAAACTGATGATTGTGTCTGTCACACAACCACTGACTTTTCTTTCCCAGGGTCACTGTGTTGGGTTTTCTTTACACTTCTGAACTGGAGCAGCTTTCTGAGCTGCAAAGCCGAGGACTGGGATCAGCTGCCAGATATCTGACAGCTCTTGAGGGAGAAAATGAGAACTGCAAAAGAGGAGGAGAAGAAAGATCCAACTTTGCATGGTCTATAAGTCCTCTGGAAATACAAGTTTAAAATTTGGTATTTTTACTCCATACTGACTGATGTCAGTTTAGATTTTAGAAAATTAATATCCTCATTTTAAGATAATATGGAGCAACATATGGGGAAACTTCAGGCATTGGAAATCTCGTGAGCAGTAACCTATTGGTAGCTTAGGGCTTGGTTACTTCTCGCTGGCTTTTACAGGATGTGGAAAATGTGCATGGTGGAAATTACATTACAAAGAGGGATAGCCATTTATAAAGTGCCTGTTTTAAAAAACTTTATGCACTCAAACAAAGGAAAACTTTTCTTCATTTAAACAAAGGAAAAAATATAATTATATACTATAGTTATATTAATCCTTAGCATTCTTATTAAGCCACTGCTTTGAAGGTCTAAAGAGCTATCACATCCATTTTCTTCATTAGCAAATTTTTTGGCCTTTTTCAGTCTTAGCAATGTTTAGTAAATATATTCATAAATATTGTGTGTATATATTAATTGAGTATTCTAAAACACAAGTTTTAGAAAGTCCAAATTTTAATGCTTGAATGGAAAAAATAAAGCAAACAGGAAATATCTAGTACCAGTAAAATGCACAAACCCCAACATTATCTCTATTGGGAGATGGATCTTAGTTTATTATATTATTGGGGTCTGTAAACTCAGTATTCTGACCTCCTTTGAGAGTCAAGTTCGAGGGGGGACACTGGGTTCATCCGTATGGGATTACAGTCCTTCATAAAATCAGAAGTGTGAAGGATGATCTTCAAAGCAGAACAACAAAAAGACAAGAAAATGAGATGTAGTTAACCAAAGGTACAGTAGTAAAAGGCTTGTTCTGAATGCTTCAGCTAAGAATATATCTTAACTCCAATAGGTTCCTTTCCCCTTCTCCTCCCCTGAAACTGCTTTTTCATGTTATCTCTGCCTCAAACCTCTTATCTCTGCTCCTTAAGCTTCAGCATGAAAATCATAAAAAAGGCAGGAAGCTGTGGCTGGAGAAGCTTCAAAAGAACTGTAAGAGAATAAGACTAATGCAGTGATAGGGACAGAAAGAAATGATTTCTTGGGCGGGGGGAGTGTGAGCCTTGCCCCATGTTTATTCCTTTTTTTTAGATCATGCAATAACTTACTGGTGTATTTGATAACAATTTTGTTACCTAAGACTTAAAACTGACTATTTATTACTTTCAATAATGTTATATTAGAGACTGTGGTTGTTTTGATGGGGAATGCATTTCTTTTTCCCCAGATAAAAAAGATTTTGCATCTGTGTGTGCTCTTTTTATTAAGAGCTTGTTGACAGTTAAAAGTGAGAAAGTCTAAATCCAGAGGGTTGTTTTGATTTTTAACTTGTTTCTCTGGGGAAAATAAAACATTTAAAAAATACTTTGCTTAGTTTTTTTATGTGTAGATCATCACTGCACAACTTAGTTATCCTCCTGCAATGCAGCAGAAGCAAATATGACCCTGTGTAGTCCATTGTGTTAAAACACTCATTTGCATCTTTTGAAAACAGCACAAAGATTACCAGAAATTGTGTAGGATGAGCTGAATTACAAAGTAAAAAATGGTTTCCATTTTAGTTTGAGAGTTTTGTTCGATCCTGTTTTTAATGCAACTTCTAACATGATCATTTGCTTTTAGGTAACTCAAGTTGTAAATTTGTGAAGGTATAATGACTACAAACAGATAACCTGATATTTACTGTTAGATTTATCTGACAGTAGTAGTTCAAAAGGAATAATCTGATTCGTTAAAAGTGCTGTTTGGTATAACTAGTTTATTAAGTGATTGTTGACCCAACTCTTCCACATAATGATCATGGGAAAAGCCTTAACCTTTTTTTCCATCTACCTAGTTCCAGGAAAGGAGAGATTTTGCTAAATGAAAATCTTCTGTAGTCTAAAAATGCCCATATATTATGTGTGTTACATGTATATGTATATTATATGTCTACATTATATGTAGAGTTCTGAATACAAACACTATAACAACAACATAAAGAAGATTGCATAGCAATAACGTGAGGAGGATTTTGATAACTCTCCCAAAATAAAATAAATTAAAAAAAATAGAGAGAAACCAAAAATAGCAAGCAGTTAGAACTGGAAATTAAAACTTACTAGTCTCAATGCATTTGAACATTCTTAATAATGAATGGTAAATTGTGCTTTTCCATTAATTTCCAGATAAACATAATTTAAGCAGCTGTTCCAGGAGGTAAATTTGCAATTTGGGATGCATGATGTCATCACTCAAAAAGAAAGTATCACTTGGAATCTTCTTTCTTGAATCATCTTCACCAGGCAATCCCAACTTGACATTACTTGTTTATTTTGCTGGCAGGGTATTTTGAGAGGGAAGGAGCAAATATCAACACAGAGATAAAGCGTTTGCTTCACTGGTTTTGAAATAGCCAAAACCCAAATTTTGTGTTCTTGAAATTAGAATGAAGATTTTCTTTAGTGGATAGATCTCAATGAATGGAAGAATGACAGTATATATTTCAACAACAAAAGTACCTCAAAGATTTTTTAATCTGATCATATTAGAAGATCCTGGTAGTTCTCCCGTCTTTAAAGAAAATTGAAAGCACAAAACCAGGATTAAAAGTATGTTTGGTACCTAAAAGCAATCTGGCAAGAGAAATATGGCCCTGTATACAAATCTTGAGCTTGCTCAGCAAATGACCTATTATATAATTTCTTTCAACAAGATCAAGGAAATTAAGTGTGAAGTGATTAGAACAGCATACACTGTGGGTATAAAACAGGTACAATAACCAATATTAATGTGCTGACTTACATCAAAAAAAAAAAATGTGGCAAATTTAAAAGTTTTTAATTTTAACACATCAAAGCCTTTTCATTCCCAGTAAGTGTTGTTTCCTGTTTTGTACTAATCATCACTTCCACAGCATTTTAAAATTTATTATTTCTTTTGAAAAAAGCTTAAAATAATATTAGCCAGCAGATATTCATATAATTGCAAGTGTCAGTCGTGTCGTTATGTGTATCAAATACATTTTGAATCCAGAAAACTGTTTTGAAGTTTTAGATTTAATTCTCCTGTGTCTTTTTTTCTTGCTGCCGTTATGCTGAAACCAGCTACAGTATACAGGGTTCAGAATTTGTGTATTGTTGGATCCACAATGTGCTTAAACACCCACAAAACAGTTGCAGATAAAAAGTATTATTGAGCAAGTAATAACTTTTGGCAAATTAATAGTATATCAAAAATGTAGCAGATATTTTATACTGACCTGGCCTACTTCTCAATTTCAGCCCCAAAAAAGGGAAGAGTAGCTTGTAAATAGGGAAAAAACTTAAAAATCTGCATTTTCTTTTTAAGCTTTAAAACTGCATGGAAGAAAAAAAAAAAAAAAAAAAAAAAAGATTGTTCTAGTCCATTTAATCTACTTTCTTTCATATTTGCTTAGGAAAGTTTTTATTTCTGCAGATTGTAAGGGATGGCAGTGGGACTAGGAAAAAAGCCTAGAGAAACTGGTGGGCAGAGGCAAATACAGATTAATAAGAATAAATATATCTAAAAAGGGTAATTTAGAATCATTGTACGTACCTCTGATATTGTGTCAGGAAAATAGAGATTTGTTAAAAATTTATGCTTGTATTTCTTTTTTCAAATATGGTGCTCAGACTTCATCCTTTTTTCCATATTTCGTCTTTCTTTTAAGGGTTTTATTAAATAAAATAATAATAGACAGTGGTTATTTCTGAAATGGCAATTTTCATTATGTGAAAATTAAATATATTCATTTAGCCTGATGATAAAGTGTCTGTACAGCACACTGCCCACAGGGAGCCCAGCTGCCACATGAATTATCTGTCTCTCTTTCCCTTTTCTGGGGGAAGCAAAGCAAAGCTGTTCTACGACTGGCCAAGGAGTCTGAAAAGATTTTATCTCCAGTTCAATGAACACTTCTCAGTCTTGAAATGGCAATCTCAGATATAAGTGAGGATCTTGCAAGGTTTGGGGGAGGGTTATGTAAATTTTTCCTGAAAATTATTGTCTTCATCTTGGGAATCCAGAGAACCGTGTCAGTAGTGCACGGAACAATAGAAACGCAAGACAAACATTGAAAGCAAAAAATGGATATTCTGTATTTCTCTCAGAAAGTGTCTCTCTTTCCTGAGGGAGATCAGTTCCAAAATAAAAGGGGTTTATGGACTTTCAAAATGCTGAAGAAATAATCTGCTTTCCAGGCAGTGACTGTCATGTAACAGTGCACATACAGATGGAAAATGAAAAAAATATATCTATATAGGACTTATTTTAGTAAAACTTAACACACACACACACACACACATATATATATAAATAAAATGTATATATGTATGAAATAGCATAGTGTGCTAGAGGAAAAACACAGACTTTTCCCCGTGCCTATCCATTTGGATCTACAGCAAGCTGATTCACTTGTGTTTGCTCAATCCTCTGGTAATCCTGGAGATTTTCAGTGCCTCCATTATGGAAGAGTTACTTTCTTTAAGTTATTGATGTAATGTGATCATTTAAATGTGTGCTTGTTTTTAAAACAGTCTGGGAATGCATGAGCCAGAAGATGCATAATTGTTTGACAGAAAGGTTAGAGGTCTTCAAAATAGTGCCCAGAATGCCATGAAAGCACCCAAGGCACAAAAATTGTAGTATCTGACTGTGGCTGAGGAGAAAAGAATCATTGTATTCTGTTTGAAAGTAGCTGCCTCACTGGTCAGTACAAATATCCCAGGTAGAAAACCAGCTCCTGTCTAACCAGGACATGTGTTGTACCTCTCTTCCAGCAGGTGTTCCATGGATGTAGAAATTTCTGTGTCAGAGGAAGGAGATTTAGTAAGAAAAAACCAATTCGGTAGGAATACAGTTAGTTTCTCTCCACAAAGAAAACTTGTTTAAATCCTTAGTGAATTGGAACCCTCTGGAAAATTGTATTTGGATGGTGTTTTAAGGGTAGAGTCATAATTTAATTTGGAAGGGACTCCCAATGGCCACAAAGTGCAAGTGCCTGCTCCCAGTGTCTCATTAGGTCAGGTGGCTCAGGGTCATGATCAGGGGCAGCCTTGTGGCCCAGCACTGATGATCATTCCAGTGTTTTCTTATGCTGGGAGCCTTAAAGAGCATCTCTGTGTGGCCTCACATAAGGAAGCAGTCTCACTGCATTTAGAATTCTCTAGATGTAAAAAATAGCCCATGCTGTTCTTAAACAAGAAATAATAAGAAAATGGAAGTCAGTTCTCTTTTTTTTCAGTTTGGTTAAGGGGAGCTTGGACAGATTTTGTATTTCGTGTTTTTAATTTTGCACATTTGACTTGTTTTAATTAAATTTCTGATAAATTTCACCCTATCAGTTTGTTGGTGGAACATAGTTTGTATTCTAGAATGATCACCTGCAGGCATGTGGGAGATTTTTAATTTTTTTTTTAATATTCTTCCACCCCAGTGTGGGATGTAAGAGCATTACAGTGTGTTCTGTTTTAGATCACAGGAGCAGTAAATTACTTTTAAGTTCATGCTGGACACTAGATTGTTTTTTAGCCTTAAAATTGCTTACTTTATGTGCTTAAGAAAATCAGAAAATACTTCCAGTGAAATCATGTTCTGTGTCTGATGATATTTTTTTTTCCTTTTTTCCTTTTCTCATTATTTTTACCTATTCATTAAAATCACCAGCTGGGTAGCTTCTTTAATTTACTTCTGAATCTCTTCGGAAAGCTCTTCTAACAGTAATACTTCACCTCATGCATATATAAAACCAGCTGCTGACCAGAGAGCAGCTTATGGCTGACAGAGTGTCAGCCTTATGTGCAACACCTGCCTCAGCTTTTTATGTGCTGTAAACAACAAGGTGAGAAATAAGCACACTATGGAGCAACTGGAACGCAGAAGGAATTCTAATGCAAGTGCCAATGTGCTTAACTCAGTTTAGGAAAATAATAATAAAAAAAAAAAAATCAAAACGCAAAGGTGCAAAATAAAACAAAAGGAATGTTTTGTGCGTTCTCCACCTGCATTTTCCACTGTAATGGCAAAGTTGCTTTACTACATCTTTTAATCCTGATATATAGATAGAAGACTAATTATTATTTATTTTTCTAACAACAAATGTTACTGCTACTTGTTGGTATTATTTGATTTTTTTTTTCCAAACATGGATACTCT
Organism: Sinosuthora webbiana; assembly: GCA_013397395.1. Taxonomy (NCBI): domain Eukaryota; kingdom Metazoa; phylum Chordata; class Aves; order Passeriformes; family Sylviidae; genus Sinosuthora; species Sinosuthora webbiana. The sequence goes on along the minus strand of VXBN01001588.1, from coordinate 467,125 downwards.
TCCTGAATCACAAAAAGATAGGGTTGGATGGGGCTTAAGTGTTTACTTATCTTAACCCCCTACATAAACATGAAACCTCTATATTGCTTGTCAAGAACATTCAGTAAGAGAGATTGTGCAGTGGGTTGAGATCATCTCTTTGATTGCTTTAGTTCTTTTATAAATGGATTTTCCTTCTCATGTCTTCCAGACAGTCAAAAGGGAATCTTGTATTGCAAACCAAGTCTATCTCCTAGTGCCCTCCAACACAGGAAAGGGCAAAGAATTGAATAACTGTTCTCACAACTATTTGTGTATCAGGAACCTTTGAGTACAAAAAGCAAACATTTTATGAGACACACACACACACAAAAAAACGTTTCCTTTACCTTTTCCTGAAATCATACATTCTGACACGTGTAATTTGAAAGCTTTTTCCTATGCAAATTTGCATTTGAGTTTAGGTAGTGTTATGTGTTCTTCAAGGAAAACCATGTAGAATAAATATCTGCTCTGTGTTGGTCAAAAGATGACAAAATTAAATGGTTTGTACATGTTTTCTTGCACATGGTAGTGGACAGTCAGCAAGCCACAAATAAAGAATATTTAAGGCTGACTCCTACCTTGAGCATCCAGATCAGATTCAGAAATTTTGTTGTGATTGATGCAAGTGCCAGCCTATTGAATTTGAAGTTTGAAGAAATGCTAGTTGTTCAGTCTGCTCAATTCCAAACCTATTGCCTGATTAAAAGTGCACTGTGTGTGTAGCATGGATATGTAACCACAAACATCTTGCTTATTTTTTTCTTTCACCAATTTCAATTATTGTAGTTCTTTTGTTTTCCTTCTGTCTGCAAAGGATTTTGTCTGAATATGCTTTTTTGGAATCAGTGCTGGGGATTGTTCTTTTTCTATATACAGATGCCACTTCTGCATAAAACTAATTCTGGTAAAATTCCTAAGTTCTAGGAGCCTCCTTAAACAAATAAAATTTCTTATAAACTTATTCCTCATGCATATGTGTACCTGGTGCCATTGAGCCAGATTTCTCTTTTGAATTAATTTCCATATCAGAATCATCATTCAGGCTTTCAGTGTAATGGGGACAACACCAAAATCAGTGATGTATTGCTAGTCAGAAGGTAGTGTGACCTATCCAGCTGCTGCATATCCAAGCTGTTAAAATTAGCTCCTTGTCTAGCCATTTTGGCAGGTGTGTGGAAATAACAAAACAAGTTCAGACTCCTTCTGGGTCTCTGGTAGAACTTCCCATCTTGTGACAGTGTTGCAGACTGTCACTGATGCTTATATTTCTATCTGCTTCACTGGAGAGGCCGTGTTAAAGAGTACAGGTTATTAATTTAAGGAATTTATTTATGTGCAGTCTAATTAGCCATTATTTCTAACAGAAACCTCTGCACCTCAAATAAACATGATTAGAGAGGCATTTAAGAAATGTTGTAAGATTTCTTAGTGCCTCTGCTCAAGTCTAAAAACTCTGTTCAGCATGAAATTTACCTTATTTCTGCCAAAAATCAGGTATTTCACATTTTATTGTTACTTTTATATTCATTTTTCCACTTTTGTGTCAGTACCAGCTTAAATGTTTCTAGGACACAAAAACCCATGAAGAACTTAAGAAGCGCAGGGCTTTCAGAACTTTCACTGACTCTGTTTTTTCATGTCATTTGTGTTATCTCCAGATATTTGCTAATGGAAGTTCTCCAAGAGTTTGTGAGGGCCTGAAAAGCTCTTAGGATTTTTCTGTGTGGCAATTATTATTTCAAGGGTAAGAAATATACAAAGGCAAAAAATTTTTACAAAATACACTCAAAGCCTTTTCCTTTCACTGCCAGGGTAATTACAACATTTTGCATGCTGCTTCATATTTTAGCAAAACGTGTCTTTATACGACTTATATAAAATGTTTTAAATCAACCTTAGTACTTTTAGCTCCAAATCTAAGAGGTTTTAGTGTACATTTCTTTAATGAGTTGTCAAAATCTGGCACCTACTTTTCTTCTATTACAGCAGGTTTTTTTAAAACTTCAGGTCACCCTTCCACCTCTCCCCTGAAGATTGGCCCTGAAGTAACCAGGAAGTTCTTTGATTACCCCAGAATCCCTGTTGATCATCAGGCTGTGTTTTCCCTTTCCTTGTAGGGATTTGCTGTTGAAGTTTTGCTGTGTTTAAGAGCAACAATACTGAAAGAAAGAAAGAAAGAAAAACAAAAAAAAAATCAACAAAACAAAACAAAAAAAAAAAACCAAAAAAAAACCCAAAAAAAAAAATAAAAAAAAACAAACCCACAAACAAACAAACGAAAAAAAAGGCGTAGACTAGCATTTTCAGCATTGCATTTCTGCTTTTGGTCAATGTAAATGAAAACTTCACAGAGATTTTGTGGTTTTCTTTAAACTATTCATCAGTTTTATTGAAAGTAATATAAAGTGACAATTAATTCTATCATATTTGGCTAATATGTAACTCAGCTGTCATGCACCCACAGAGATTCTTTAGGGTGTTCAGCTGTCATGTGTAATTTATAATACAGTTTTGTTGTATGAAAGAGGCAAATTTAAAGCTGAGTATATTTGTTTTTCTTTCTCTGAATGGAGGGGAAGGATCTGATAAAAGTCTTTTTAAAACTGCTTTTTCATGTACTTGCTTTGATAGTATTGACCTTGGACTTCTATAACAACAACAGCACAAAAGATTAAAATACTCAACAGCAAAAAAAAAGGATTCTTGCAAAAGCATTCTCTGAGATGCCTGTTACATGCCTGCTGTTGGGAAGATGATGTTGGAAACAGTAGAAGAGATCAGATTATATCAAAGTAACAACTGACCCAATGAAATAAGGATAAACACAGTAATTTGTGTCATTCACTGATAGTTGTATCTCTTGGCCAACTCTCTTAGTAGGTTTTCCCAGGTGTCCCCTCCTGTACTTGGCACTCAAAATATTGACTTAAAGAGTATGGTTTATGATCAAAGGAAATTAATCTCAGTGGAATAAATCAAATATGTCACCCATGAAGGGTAATCATCTTTAATTTTCTCAGCTCTTGTTCCATCCTAGATTTCTTTCTTCTCATACTTGTGAAGTAACAGATGCTACTTCTATATACAGTAAAATAAACATTTCAGTATTTTTAAATAAATTAAAATTATTTTGGATAAGGAGAACTGATAGCAGAATTTTTACAACAACTTCATTGTTACAATGACTAGCCAGTATTATTTATAAAATTTTCTTTTTTTGGTTTTTACTTTCTAGGGAACTTTTCAGCACAAATAAACCAGGGTCTCAAAGTAATATATTTCAAGTTTTCTCAGTACCTCGTTCCTTTGTTGTGATTTTAACAATTTATCCAACCTCAAGAACAATGTCTGTAGCAGTAGCACGAGTAGCAAAGCCTTTATTTGGATGTGGTGATTTATCAGGTGACTTGCTGGGGCTTTTTGTCTGAAGTGCTGTATAAAGGACAATGAGGTCATATTAAAAAAAAAAAAAAAAAAAAAAAAAAAAAAAAAAAAAAAAAAAAAAAAATAAAGAACATCTTTCATCCTTTAACTCCAAACTTTCTGTTGCTCTACAAATGAGTCAAACATAGGTTATCAAAATGTTATTATCAAACATCTTAAACAGGCTGTGGTTGCCTCATTGCTACATGAAACTTTCCTGCAGAAAAACTTTCGGACTACCTCCAGAAGTTACAGGGACATGGGAAAGAATTTGATTAATGCTGCTTGGAGCTTTTCCTGCTTCTTGTCTTTCAGTAAATGCTGTGCATCTGTCTTTAATTGCCTTCCTGATGCTTTTTTCATAGGCCATTCATAGCACTTTCATTAGAGCCTGGCTATTTGAAGATGATAATTTTAAAATGGCATAATTTTCTCATAAAGCCTCCAAGCTATAATGATTCTTTCTGTTAATTTATCTAAAATATGTGAGCACTAGTGTCATATGTGAAACCACCTCAATGTAAAGGAGCCTTTTCTCCTGAGACATGTATTGTTTTGAAACATTTGGAAGAAGAAAAGCAACTTTAACTTTTGACTGATACATTCTTTGTTCTTAATATACTATTACACCACCAGGGCAGTTTTACATTCCATAATTTGTACCAACTAGAGAGAGACAAATCAGTGAAAAATATAAACAATTGAATGATGATCTAAGAAACTACATTTCACCTGTCTTTCAAGTCATTCCTGATAAGCAAGACTGGTTTTCCTGAGATCACGCCGCATGATGTGTTCCTGGAATGGCAGGTGTAGCATCTGAATGATGGCTGCCCTGACCCTCCATACCCTGCTGTAAAAGATCTTTTCTTCTTAATCAAGAAAACAAACAAAAAGTCCCTAACCCATAAAAAAACATGAAAAACAAAAAAACAACCAAACAAAAAACAAACAAACAAAACCCCAAACCTGGGAAGAAATAATGGTAATACCCCAGTTATAGAGAAATAAAAAATGTAGGATATGTTTAGCAATATTTGCATTGAAAGTTTTACTATTTGCATGAAAACTTTTGAGTCATGTTAGTCAGATTTTTAAACGTTGTATTTGCATTATTATTCAGACAGAAAACACAGACATCATACATCATTAATTGAATATGGCAGGGTTTCTTCAGTTGTTTATCCCCCATGCAGAGGGAAAAAAAAAAGAGTATTTTAACAGCATTTTAATATTGAGTTGATATTTGTGTTACATTTTATGAAGGCAATTAAATACCTTCCCATTGAAAGTACAGATTTCTGTGGGATTTCCAGGATAGATTGTGACAGAAGTTTTTTTTTTTGCTGATGTTCAATGTTAAAATGTGATTTCAGTTTGCATCTTTGTGTATATAGTTGTTTTTTATTTTTTGTCCATTTATAACCTATTTGTAATTCATAATCTGTGTTCTCTCAGAAGTGTCTCCTGTCTACTGTGTTTTCAAGTATGTTTAGCTTGGGTGATCTTCACTTAAAACTTACACATTCTTGCAGATAAAAATCAGTGAAGCAGAAATTGTTATAACTTCTGATTTGGTGCCACGAACTACAGGATGAGGAAACCTTTCCTTTCTATTTACTTGATTTATGTCTCAAAAATTGTTTAGGTATTTTGTATACAGGGGAATAATTAAAGCAGGTTTCAACTCAGAAATATCTTCACACATGTTAATTAGGACAATTATTTTACCGTAGTATGATTACTCAGACCTTTATGTGTCTGTTAAATGAAAAGCAAAGATGTGATTTTTTTTGTGAAGTTAAAATATTTGTGGTGCTTTCCAATAATATTTTTGATCGGGATTTAATTATACGATCAGATTGTTTTGACATGAGGCATCTTGCTAGATACTTGTAAGATTAACATGGATGTGAGCAAGCAATTTATACAGCTGCTAAGAACTGGGTGACTTAACTGTGTTAACGGGTGTGGTAAGAAATTAATTTGGAAAGGAGGCGAGGATCTGTTTGAGGAGGAGATCCTTAGCTTGCTTTCAATACCACAGCATCGTGTTCTGCCACACTACACAACAGGTAAACAAGAGCAGGATGAGATCTGATTGGAAAATAACTGCTTCACTAGAAGTAAAAGTATTTAGAATTTTCTCCCTAATTTCCTGCTACATTGAACCTGTGATTTCTGAGTAGAATTGCCTTATGTGGAACAAAAACCCACAACCCAGTAAAAGGTGTAAAGATTGTTTATTTACCTCTGTTCAAATCTTGCTCGCAACTTCATTATTACTAATTTGATTGCTATTGGGCAAAATAATTCTTTGTGTCTTCCTAGTATTTTTTTCAACTCCATGCTCTGTTTATGCCTCCAAATTCCTGAAGTGAAATCTTAAAGATTAGGTTTAGAGGCTTTGTATGAACTTCTTGTATGCCTATGGCTATATATTACCAATATATCTCTTAAATAGAAACCTTCTGTTTAGTTAGTTTAGGCTATTAGTGCAAAATTGTTTTCTAACTAACTTTGAATTTGACAAAGATTCATTGGGAAGCAAGGATTTCAATTTGAAAAATTGAAAAAGTCACTTTGCTTCAAAGGCTGTGTATTTAATGTGAGATAGTACCTGAGGCACTGCAGAATCTGAATTTTTTTTTAAACTCAGGTGAGCTTTCAGAACCACCAGAAATATTCATCCAACAAATGTATCAACAAATGTGCAGTAACATTAAAAACAGTTCCACCACGATTTTTACGGCAACAGATGCATAAAAATTAAATTTTTAGCAAACTTTTACTCGCTGCAGTTTGGTTGCTAGTAAGTAGAGTATTCATTTGAAGGTAAGGGAATGATTGCAAGCTTCATTACTTCTAAGTTTCCTATGAAATCTGATGTATAATGTATGATAAAGGGTCTGAAGTTCATATCTTTCCTTACCATAATTTCTTTATTCTTCACTAGTAAACTTGTCAACATCCTGATTCCTCACTTCATTTAAGTTATGATTTTTTTTATTAAATTATAGATACAAATCATTCCAGTGATTTGTTATCTGAACTGGCAGAGGCAATTATTGGAGCAGTGGCTAGAACAAAGACTGAGAGAACTGTTTTTCTCAACAAGTAAATTGAATTGGCTGGGAAAATTTGTTTCCCCAAGAAATACAACCTGTGCTTTGCTGTTGTATTCTGACTTTCTACAAGAAAAGAAAGCATAAACCCTATCTGTTAGTGGTTTGCTGGTTTGACACCAGATTTCCTTGTTTTGTCTTTTAAAAATTTCTTCGTAGAGTAAGTTCTTGTTTTTCAGAACACATTCATTTTTTGTAAAGAAGGAATAATAAAGTTGCAGAGACCAAATAGATGGATTGAGTTAAACCACTGGTGTTTGGCACTTGATCACTTAATACTCCCACTGAACTGTCGAGTTGTTTTCCTCTTTGATGGACAAGAGTGGTAGTGTTCTAATTTCAGACAGATACAATCTTTAGTTTTATGTCCTCGACGTTTGAAAAGTAGTTGGTTTAATAGATATCATCTCAACTGTGTTTCTCTCTGGAAAATTTATTTCTTCATCAAGTTTTACTTCAATAAGCATTAAGTTTTTGAGTTATACATTAAGTGTATATCTAATTTAAACTATAACTTGAATTTGAAAAGACACTTTTTTTTTTAATTTGTTGGCTTAGGCCTGGGAGTTAAGGTGAATGCAGAATGTTTCATCAATAGAATCACAGCAAAGGGGTTTTTGGGAACAGTATTTCTTGAAGAGCACTGCTGGCAAAAATAAGCAGTTCCTTCTCATGTGGATTCCATTGAAATGCCTAGACAATTTTCTGACTGTGCTTTTGAAATAACTGCCAAAATCACAAATAGCCAAGTTTAGACTGTGGCTGTGATAACAGCAAAATTAAAGATTGGGTATTGGTTCCAAAGTCCTTTCATCTTGTGTTTTTAAGGATGTTTTGGAAAGCTTCTGGTGTTTCTCTTCGGAACGTTAGATGGGAAACACACACTTGATTAAAAACAAATGTCATATTCAGTACTCTCTAATGGACAACACCTATAACATTCTATCAGAGGGAAAATGTTTAATCCATTTTGCTTGCACTTTCAACTAGCATATAGCTTGTGGTTTTTTGTTGTAGAATATAATATAGGATATATCAAATGCCACAAAGTCTGCATTTCCATGTTTTGGAAGGTTTCAGAGTTGCCTTTATTAGTTTCTCGTCCCAAATTCAATTTCAGGAAAATGAATGATACATTTTATGCATAATTATTTTACAGAGAAAAAATAAAGAACGGGCAGGAATAATGTGCTTGTTATGTTTCATGGCATCTGGTAAAGAGAATAGAAAATTCCTAACCTTTTAGATTTTGATTTTCATTAAGATATAACAAATGCTGTATTGCTGAAGCTACAATGACAATTTATTTTTTCTATAATTATTATACTGATGATGAATTTGTAAAACTTTTGACAGTAATAATGTTAATGAGTAACCAGTCATTTTTGTAATGAGAGACTCTAGAGCAATGGTGCTACTCAAAATTGGAAATCCATGACACCAAAGATTTGGTGGCACTGTTAATGTCTTTTGTATTTACCCTCCTCTGCCAAAACCCTTCCACTTCTAATGTTCTAGCATTCAACTGAAAATCAGAATGGATACATGAGAAGAAAAAACCAAAGAATTAATAGCAATTCAATTAAATCAGCAACTTTTAGGAAAATATTATGGAGACAAAGAATGATTATAGACAGTGCTGACACTTTTTATATCCCAATATCAGCTATTTTTGTTTGCTAGTTACAGCTGGCTAGATAATTTATTCCAGGGAGGATCTACAAAAAAATCATTCAAGTTTGTAACAAAGCCTCACCATTTAAATTTCCTCATCAAATGATTAATAAATGAAGTATTTAAAATTTCTTTGCAAAGAACCAGTGTAAATTTTTTGGGCTTAATGCCATCTTTCAAAAGTCTATAATAATAATAATAATAAATTTAAAAAAAAAAAAAAAAGTTTAAAAGTGAGAAGTAATGGTATAAGAAAAAAGCCAAGTATTTTGTAGGAAAAGCTCCAAGAAAAATGTTTTTGACAGGCTCTGAGTGTGTTTTTTTCTTTGTGTGTTTTCTCTAAAATCAACCTTTTTTTTTTTTTTCATAAAAGCTGCACTTTATTTAAGACTGCGCCTCAGTTGTTTCTGACTCCTTTTTTGTGCCAGTATCTTCAGCAGGGTATTTAGACCACGCTGGTTTTTACTAAGTCAGGTATCAATGGCTGTTGGTGTGTCCCTTTCCCTGTCCAAGGGAGCTGAAGTGGTGCCACCTTGTACCACTTTGTCCTTCCCTGATTCCCCCACTGCTGTGGTTCTGTTCTGTTGTGGTGCAGACCTGCAGCTCTGGAAGGGTGAAGCTAGAAAGGAAGGAGGGAAGCTGTGCTTCAGGGATTCACTTCAGTCAGCATGTTCTCTTCCCTTCTCTGCAGTGCCTCTCAAATATTTTTAAGCTGTCCTCAGAGCTGCTGTTTGTTCTCTGCTGTTGCTTCCCTGTTCATGCTCACCCCAGTGTTGTGTTGGAGCTAGAGGGAGGCAGCATTGCACAAGGAACTGGGTCTAATGGCTGGGAGGAGATGGGGAACTGGGATAATCCTTGAAGACATTGGATGACCTGAATAATGCCAGTCTGGTGGCTGCATCAAATGTAAGCCAGAGGAAACATAAACAAGGAAATAGGGACTATATTATGGCCTCAAGATGCACCAGGGAAAGTTTAGGTTAGACATCAGGAAAGAATCCTTCATGGAAGAGTGATTGGGCGCTGGAATGCTCTGCCCAGGGAGTCACCATCCCTGGATGTGTTTAAAAACAGACTGGACGTGGCACTCAGTGCCGTGGTTTAGTTAATGAGATGTAATCAGATCATAGGTTGGACTTGATGATCTCAAAGGTCTTTTCCCACTGAGCAGATTCTGTGATTATTTTGTAGGAATATGGCTAATCTGAGTTTTGCCTATCAAAGCAATGCTTGGACTATACTCTGGTCAGAAACTGCTGGCGTGATAGCTGTAATGATATATTTTTCAGGGCATTAACCTTCCATCTATCCCTTAGTGAAACTCATGTAGGAAGGCATTGCAGTAGCCAGGCAGTGAGGAGAAGCAGAGGGTTAGTGGGTTTAGAAGGCTGCCCTCGAGTGAGATAAGGAAATATATAGGTAGATACTGCATGCTGAGAACTTCACAGAAATAAAAGAGAGCAGCTCCGTTCTCTTTCCTTTTTCTCTGTTACTTCAGAAAAAAAAAATGAAACTACATCGTCTTAATTTCTTGATTCCTGTTGAACTTGTTTATCCTACATAACGCAATTTTTATCTTTTTTTTTTTTTTTAATGGGGTGAAGTTCTACTTCTGCAAGCTTACTCTGAAGATGCTGGTTGTTAAAATTCTGTGTTTCTTTGTTCGTCCTTTTCCAATATCTTTTTTTTTTCTATGAAAATTTACGCTTTTAAATTGCATTGTATTTGTTTAATGCAGCATTGCATACTCCTTGAACTTTAATGTTAGTAGTACCAGAACTTCTATCAATGTTCCCTCTCAGGCCACATACAATTCTATGGAGTTCTTACTCAGAGTGCTGCCACAATAATGAAAATTAGGATTGTTGTTAAAAGCATTGAAATATGAAAAAAATAATTATGAGGATGTAATGCACAATATCAGTTTCTTTACACTAAAGTCCCGATTTGCAAATATGAGTGAAAGATTGACTTTACGTTTCCAGAGATGATTAGCTGCCAGCTCTAATCAAATTGAGAAGTAATTAGCAAATCAAAACTTGATTAGCTCTTTGCTTGATTTACTAAAATTACAGTTTATGCAGTTTAAATGATGGGGGAGGGGAAATGTGTCTTCCCTGCATGCCTCCCACTGCTCTGTACTAGGGGAGCCAGAGAGGGGGATCATTGCTTCTGGTGCTCAGCTGTCAATTCCCAGCACCAATACTTGAGTGAAAGGGATGCTGGAGAACAAAGACTTCATCCCTTTCCATCTGTGAAATAAATGTGTTGTGAGCAGCTGTTGAAAGCTGCTTGGGATACAGGTGACCCGGAGAACCTGAATTTGCATTGCCAGTGCTCTTCTTCCTTCATGAAGTGCTTCAGTGGTCTTACACAGTTATTAAAATGTGAAACCTGTGCACGTGATTCTGCAATGAAATAAGCTATCTAATTGATGCATGTGCTGGAACAATACAGGCAGGGTTGAAAGTGACAACAACTCATTTGACTGTGTGAAAATTCAGTTTTCATCTGTGTCGCCCACTGGCTGTAGGACATTTACCTTTGCTTAATTTCTGTTTTTCCTCTCCATGGAGCAGGTATCACACATTTTTTTCTTTCACCTTGTTGAACTTTGAGTTTCTGGTGGAAAAATAAATCATCGAAATGTAATCGAAAATGTTCTAATAGGTGCCCTCTAGCTACATAAATCAAATACAAAATATTATATTTTTATCTTCATGAGACCAAAACTGTATCTGGTTTTTCAAGTATGCAATTTGTTAGAGTCTTCCTTCTCTGTTTTCTCCTTGAGATTACATGGCTGTAATGCTCTATGCATTTACATTGGGACCAAGACACGTTTTAATGCATCTTTTATACTTGAGTCTTATTTGTTACTGAAGTAACTGCAGTGGAGAGCTTCTCAGAATTAATTTAATGGCAGAATTAGCAGGCAAGCTGTAATCCCATTGAAGTACCTAAAAGCTGCAGTTTTTGAAGGTAGCTTTATTGAAAAGCAAGAAGTTTAAAACAAATTCAGAATAGAGTGTAAGATGCTATTTTTTTTTTATCCTCTGGAACTGCCGTGCCAATATCTTAAAAATAAAAAGTACAATTTAATTAAATAGAAGACTAGAAAGATAAGCCTAGTGATATTACAGTATAGAGTATTGCAGAACTGCTGATAGAGAGCCCAATTCTGCTCTTAAATGCTAGGTATGAAACACTAATTAAAGAAAATTGAATCTTCGTTGTGTTTGTATATCTGAAAGCCAAATGGATTCCTCCTATAGTCTGTATTTCAGAGTACGTTCCAGCAAAGTTGAAGAAAAAATGGATGCTCTTTTCAATTTTTTTCCTTCAGTTTTTAGGGCACTTTATTTTCAGACATGGGTTGTTTATATAGCAATTTAATATATTGAGTATTTTTTGCCTCAGGCTGCAAGGTTGTGGCATGGCAGCTGATCTATTTCTCTTTTGGATTAAGTATTTAATCCATAAAATTTTCCTTACTCTAGGGGACTTCAATAGCTTTAAACATTACTCTTGGGCTTTCCAGCTTGTATAGACTATTAAATGAACCGTTGTGTATTTTTTTTTTTTTTTATCAAAAGCTTTATTTACTTTTTCTTGAGCTCTCAGGAACTGCACTGCGCTTATTTTCTCTGACTCCTTTCCTTCTCTAGACTCAACCTGCTGTTAGGTATATTTTGTCTTTCCCTGCATCTGCTGATAAGGAAATCTTTTTCCCTTTGGGCTGAAGAGTGTCCCCACCATCAGCTGGCAGGGATTGCCACAGGATGTCACCTCCGGTGCAGCCGTGGCACGCAGGGAAGCACAATTTCTTTACCTTCAGCTGAAATGTGCTGAAATCAAGAGGAGCAGGAGTGGCAGGAATCCTTGACAAGCAAAGCTGATGGTTGATAGCTCTGTGAATGGGGTTTATACGATGTGTTTTGAGATAGGGGAGGGATTAAGCTGATCTCTCTGATGTCCCATCCAATGCTCAGTTCAGGTGTCTGATAGCTGGAACTTCAAGCTGAGAGAATTCATACACTTAGACGGAGAAAATTTCACTTAATAATTTTCAGACTAAGTTCTTAAAGGAATAAGCAGAAAAAAAACCAAAAAAAACACTCTTTTTATGTAAAGGCAATGGATCTGTTGCAACTGTGTTGCTGTCAAGGCTGATTTTAGTTACAGAAAACTGAGTTTTCATTTTAACGGGTGTGGAGTTTGTTTTTTTTACTTGGAAGTGTTGTGATGGGAGACAGCAACATTGGATAAAAATATGTATTTGTCAAAGAATAGAAGATATTGTTTTGACAATGAGAATGAGGAATATGTAACTGAAAACTAATTTTCAAAACGATTTGCTATTGTTTTCTCTCAGCTAGAGTTTTTATTTGCTTACATTTCCAACTGCTTACAGCTTTTGCCCTGAGTTACATTGTTTGCACTCATTGTGTGGCCGATAGAATTTTGTTTTTTAATAAAAAGAGTAGTTTAACTAATTTAACTTTTTTTCTTTTTCAAGGAAAGGATTGTCAGAAAAGCTTTGGAATGAATCTTAAGTTTTCTTCCAGGCAGTAGGTTTATAGGCCATGATAGAGATCTATCACANAATATATATAATTATATAAATAATATATAATGCCTATAAAAGGCATTAAGAGATCTAAGGAATATTTTTGTCTCATGGGTGGCTTGGTTTGACCAAAAAAAAACACAGAAATTCGCAATCTTTTCAGCTGATTTTTGGCATTTTTTCATATATGGTTTTCATATATGGGTGGGTTTTTTGGGCGAAATTACTATGTTTTCCATTAAATTTGTACTGGCATGAGTAACTTTCTTTAGAGCAGCTCATATGGTGCTATGGCTAAAGCAGTGTTGGTAACACCACTGTTTTGGTGTTGCTGAGTAGTGCCAAACCTTGGTTTTATCCAGCCCCACAGAGACTGGGAGTCTGGGAAAGGGCAAGAGGTTGGGAGGAGACAGAGGACAGCAGGGCCTGGCTCACCAAGAGGATATGCCATCCCATCATGTGGTGTGCTCAGACATAAAAGCTCAGGGCAGGAGGCAGAAGGGACATTCAGGGTTCAGGTGTTTGTTTTCCTGAGCAGCCATTACCTTGCTCTGAGTCTCTGCTTGCCTGGGAGGTGGTGAACATCTGCCTCCCGATGGGGAGCAGGGGGTTTTGCTGTACTTGCACACACAGCTTGTGCTTTTCCCTATTAACCTGCCATGGTCTCATTCCACCGGTCTTCTGGCTTTCCTTCTGGTCTCTCCCTACCTCGCAAAAGAGTGGAGTGAGCAGGAAGCAAGGGTGGGCTTTTGGCTGCTGGTCAGGGTCAGGATCCTGCATAAATGATGGAGGTGAAAGAAGTTGCTCTCATTGGTTGGCTTAAAGGAGGTACCCGCAGGCCTCAAGGGGAAATCCCTGGAAACTTCCAGGTCCTTTCCTGAGTCTCCAACTCTTTTTGATTCTAGTGTGTTATCAGTTTTTACTTCACAGTGTCAACTTGAGTTCCCTGCCAGAAAATCAACCGCAGTCAGCACCAACTGTAGCTGCAGCCATGAACTTGTGCTTGCAGAAAAGGTCTGATCTGTTCTTGCTGGCCCTCAGGCAGGTACTGCTACAGCAGTGCTGTGGCAATCCTCTGGTACCTTTTCCCTGGCTGTTCTGTGGTTCCAGTGGGAATTCTCTGTGAAATGAGGTGACTCTTTGGTAAACAATCCGGGGTTAGGGAAATGCGGAACTCTCATTTATAAGCATTGGATTAAAAGACTAATTGTAATGGCATCCCAAATTTTCAATGTGAGCAGTAGTTGAGTAGGTAGATAAAAGTCTGAGAGCTTTTTAGCCTTACAAACATTGTGTCTCAACAGATGTGATGCTGCCTCATGTTGTGTGTTGCCGTAATTAAGAAGCATTCAGAGGCTGTTTCTCTTTCAGAGATTTCAGACATGTTCTTGTGATTCAAATTTTAGTGAAGATCATAACCTGTACTCCAATAGCACAATTAAGGTAATTGACAAAGGCAAAACTAGTTTGCAAAGTTAATTAGATTTTTCCATCTCCTCACTTTCAATTAAGCTTGTTGGTCTGATGCATTTCTTCCTGTTTAATTGCCATTTTTTTAACACAGTATACAGGTTGTAGTAGTCAGGTAAATAGTGGTTATTGAAATAATCATGAAGCTGAACTATTTTTTCCAAGTTGTGATTGTCCTCCTCTGTTTGAGCCAGCAGTTTCATAATTAATATTTATTTCATTTTTGTAGCAGTTTTGATTTGTGCTTTGAAGTGCATTATGTTTTTTGTTGTGTGCAGATTTTTTTTCCAGACAACAAGAACCCTACTGTATTGCAGAAATGGATATAGCACATTAAAACAACTATAATTACAGCAGATGAAATATTAAGAGACTACAAATCCTTTAAACTGTTCATGGATTAGGTTAGAAATTATAGCAGTGCTGGATGTTAAACCTGATAGTGTCAGAAAAATATTTATGGCTTGGGTAGCACAGCAGTATTAAAAACTGGATTGCTGCCCTGCAGATCATACAGTTCTGTCAAACACTTTTCATGGGCAACTGTGTTAGGATTCAGCTGAATAATTCACTCCTTTCAGAATATATAGTGGCTTGCAACACCACTGATAAATTTATTCTTTTGATTGTCATGTAGGTGAAAGGAGGACAAATACAGCTAAAGCAAGATTAGATGATGATCATAGCTAGTGTTCATAAAGCGTGTATAAATACATGTTTTAAAACCCAAATGTTTGTTCAATGTGTGCATACAAGCATCTGTCCAGTCCCTGCAATCATGAGATACCAGAATCCCTTGGTTCAGTTAAGTACCTTGCAGAGATTGAGAAGTAAAAATTCCTGGTTCTCTTGAATATGACAGTATTTGTGCATTTTAGTAAAAATCTGTGGTTTGACAAGTTTGAGAACAGAAGCAGCAACTCATATGGCAATATTCTCCACTGTGCTCTTCCCTCCTGTACCTTACACCTCATGAGCCTGGACTGAGCTTCCCTACATGCTGTCATCCCTTCCTTTGCTCCAGCTGGAAGGGATTTTTACCCTCCCATAGCTGACCTGCGCACACACATCTCCATCCAAGCGGTCCCTCAGCAGTAGTGCTGTGGCTGCATCTGGCCTGGCTGTGCCACAGGCCAAGTGAACCCACTCTGAGGCTGTTGCTGCAAGATGCAGTCCTGTCATGTCAGCTGTATTCCACAAGAGTCTGTGGGCTGTGATCCTTGTCATCCCACGGGACATGAGGTGGCTCTCTGCTGACAGGCTGGAGTTCTCACAAGGGGTGTGAACTGCAGCTGGGCAAATTAATTCTTGTCATACTGTTGTGTGGTGTAAGAGCCTAATGGAAAGCACAGCTGGATCTTCATGGTTTATCACTATTTTATTTTATTCTATTTTTTTTTTAATGAACCTGGCTTTCTGTTGTTTCATTTGTAAACCCTTCCAGTCCAGCTCCCTAAAAACTTAAATATTACTATTGTGCACATTTAGTCCAGGAGTCAGGACATTTGGAATTTAATAAAATTGTGAGTGGAAGTCCCTTGATTTTTTGAGAAATATGCCCATTCCATTGTCTGAATCTGAGTAGTTTCTAAGTCTAATCTTAGCTAGTAGGCAATTATTTCCTTCTTTGAGACGAGTCCTGTACTCCAGGTGATGTAAGAACATGTAAGGGCACATGATTTACTCTTTATAGGCATTTGCAGTGAAACACAGGTGTTTAAAATGATTGAGAGTTGGCTAGGCAGGTAGATTTGTATTTCAGCTGTTGTTCAGTAAAATCTAAGGGTCTGGATTGCTTCTTTATTCAGTAGACAACTCACGGGACTGCATAAGACCATAGGAAGGCTGATGGTTTTTTATCTGTCTTTCCCTAGGTAAGATGGATGAAAACAGAAAGCTTGATATTTTCTGTACTGATATATGCAGAGGTTTTTCTCAGTGACAATGTTAACATTCATGGTGATCCATTAGGCAATTGTCTTGCCTAATTATATGTTTCAAGTATGTCTTGACATGTCAAAAATATTTAGCTTTCATCTTACATTTATTCAGCTTTCTGAAGGACTGTGATCTTCCCACTGGGGGATGAGCTGGTGAAATTAAAAGGACCAAGAAGGGTGGTTTTGGAAAAAAATTGGGAAGTGTCCCAGTTAGGACCTTGCAGAATGGTCTGCAGGTCTTTTGGTCTATAGGGTTTTTGGTTTCCAACAAGTATGTTTGGCTTTCCGTGCCAGAAGGTTAATAGAGAGTCCTCAGAGAATTAAATGTATAAATAGGAGGAGCTGGGAAACCTCGGAAATTTTTTCAGGCTTTCGAACTCCTCTTGAACCACGATGAGAGCTCAGAAGTGAGCTGATCTGGGGCATGCAGGAGGGAATGTGTTCCTTAAATTGAACCTTTTGTGGAATAAGAACCTAATCTGTTTGATTCTGGGGTATGTGAAGGTGAGAGGGCACATCTGCCCATAACACAAGTCAAGTGTGCATTCTTTTCTGCAAATGTTATCAGCTGTATCCATTCCAGCTGAATTAGTCATGCCATGTATCTGTGCCGTTCAGATGGCTGGTTTTGTTTTCCTTTTAGCATTGATTAGATGATAAGTTGAAACTCCATAAAGATCAGCAAAATGAAAACCATTATTTCTCAAGCAATCCCTATAAACGTGGACACGCAGGGATTCTGAATGCTCAAGCTGTAATGCAGGTAATGCACTGGGTAGAACAGGCTCTTTCCTTTGAGGGCACAATAAATGGACTGTGCTTCCGGGTCCTGCAGAAGAGACCATTCCAAAGGTTCCAGACAAAATATTTCCCTCCTGTTATGGAGATACCAATCTGTTTACCTCACTTAAAAAGGCTTATCAGGCTTGTGTGATCCATTGACTACTTTTCCTCAGAGTTTACCTGGCAGACGCTGCTGCTTTTTTATGGGTTGAGGGAAGGAACACCAGCTTCTACACATTCCTCTGGTGGTTTAGTTTATTAGGGAAATGATGCATTTAACACCCCTACAAACAAATCGGCTGTGTCATGGGATATTAACTTTCTCTTGCCTGAATTAATGAAATCTGTTTGAGGATTTTTTATTTATTTTTTTTTTTACCCAACCTCAAGTGCCTTAAATAGAAGGTTATTTTCTGGCAGAAGAAAATGCAGTTCACAGACGCAATAAACTGCAAGGTCTAGTGACTGAACCACAAAATATTAAAGTAAAAATGATGTTGAATTTTAATTCAGGATTCTCCTCTATGGAATAATTCCATGGCAATCAGGCAGCCATGTCAATATTTTGTTTCTCTGTGCAGCAGTTTTAGAAGAACCTGACTTCAAAAAAGAAGGCCTGGAGGGAGGGGGAAATAAGGCAGAAGGGGATAAATCTGTCGATTTTTAGGCAGACAAATGCAAATATCCAGAAAACAAAGCATAAATTTTGGGTTTAACATTGCCTTCTGCACCAGCCACTGCCCAGGGAACCAGTGTAGGAGAGAGTTGGCTTCTTGTACTTCTCATTGATATTCCTGAATGATACTCATGCTTGTAGGTCAAGTAAAAGGTCACTCAGCCAAAGCAGAAGAGAAGATGCCTGCCAGCCTCAGGTTAGTGCTGCCTCTGGAGGTTTATATGTCAGCCACTTGGATTTCACTGTATACCTTTATTAAATACTAGATCTGCTATGTAGTCATTCAGGAATTAATGAAAACGGTGTAAACGCTTGTAAATACGCCAGGAATATCATAGTTTTGATGTATGTGCCTGAGAAGGCGTCTGATGTTTGAACTGCAGGAATTCTGTGTATCTTTGTCTCTTTCTCAAGAGCTAAACCAGAGATACATATTTAAATATCAGTCTGAAACTTGTTAACCAAATGTCTCTGGAAAAAAAA
>VXBN01001588.1:396132-448922 GCA_013397395.1 Sinosuthora webbiana | reverse complement strand
CTGAGTGTAAACTATGAGATATCAGCAAAGCCACAGCTTTGACTTTTTGTTTTGTTGCTGCCATATTGTGCACTTAACACTGCTGGGAAATAGATGGAGCAGTCAGCTGCCAGCAGAAATCTCCAAAGGGTCACTTATGTTTGCTTCCTCAGCTTCTGCCAGTGTGGTATTTTCCAGTTGGCCTCTATAGGAAAAGGTCCAGAAGGGGTATGAGAAGAAGAGCTCGTGTTAACATGACCTGTT
Source organism: Sinosuthora webbiana (assembly GCA_013397395.1). Taxonomy (NCBI): domain Eukaryota; kingdom Metazoa; phylum Chordata; class Aves; order Passeriformes; family Sylviidae; genus Sinosuthora; species Sinosuthora webbiana. Next base: position 448,679 of record VXBN01001588.1, on the reverse strand, counting down.
TGGGTTCTATTCCATTAAAAATCAAGGCCTCCATCTTTTATATTTAAAAGCTTCTGCATTAAAAACAGAGAAAACATACAAAAACATGGCAAAAAAGGGCCAGGCCTTTAATAAGCAATTGAGAGATTTAAGAATAGCCTCCACTGTTGTAAAAATACAATGAATTTTGAACTAACCTTTTAATGAGCCTCATTATTCATACGTGCTTTTGACAAACTTGGAAGTAAATTTTAAAATCTCTGTTAATGTCGTGTTTATGAGTAAAGTCAAACTGATTTTTCTTTTCTTTATTAACTTTAGGGGCTCTAAGTAGTGAGTGAATGGACAAAAAAAAAAAAAAAAAGAAAAAAGGAGCAACAAAATAATGGAAATAGAGGAAAGCTAAAGGCTGTCTGTGTTCTAATGTACCATTGCATAGTGTAGGCTTTGGTGCTTCCACTACAGAATGAAAACATCAGTATCAGTGGAGAGATTTCCCTCAAGTATTCCTGTAATGATATTTGCTGTCCTTGGGAGGTACAGACTTATATGGGAAATAGGAAAAAGAATTATAGCTGTTACGATAGAACTGCTTAAGGTGATGAGAAGGACTATCTTTGCCTTTGCTTCTTTTCTAGTACTTTAAGTCCTTTATGGAATTTCTATCTCTGCGTTAGCTTTGTGGTCAGGATTTTTTCCCTTCGTTCTGGTTTCAACTCAGGAAAAAAAAAATCCATCTTATCTGAGAACTATTGGTACCATATTAAAAAGAGGAGGAGGAGAAAGCATAATGAAGTAGTACACAATTTTGGGTTGCCTGCAGAGGCCCCACCTCTCAGCTTTCAAAAATCCACCTTCAATTTCATTTGTGAAAGAAGGTTTTATGTGTCTGTTTTTTCTGTTCTCTTGATTAAAAAAAATCTTTAAGCCTGCCTTTTCAGATATACAGAATTTTAGAATCAATTAGATTATTGTCCTCGTTAATGGATAACACTGTTTCAGTGTAGATGTGCATTAGATGTTTTATAAACTTATTTCTTGTTGCATCAGCTCAGATTATACTAATTGCCGTAAAAAATAGGATACATTTATGGTTCAGTAAGAAAGAAGATATAGATTGTACAGAAGATGGACTTCCCTCCGTTTTTCAATTACTTGGATTCATTTCAGTTTTCTTTTATTCTTTTAACGGCAATGCCTGTTTTCTGTAGTTTAAGTGTTAGTTCAGTCCTAGTTTTGCTGCTATATGCATTAAACAACGTTTATTTTGAATTTTTGTTTGCTGTGACTCTTATCCCCATCAATACCAAGAGCTTAATATTATATTTTGACCTCTTATTAGTATTCTTACCATAATAAATAGAAGAGTATTTCCTCAATAATTGATAAGATAAAAAATGTAATGTTCTGCAACTACCCCATTTTTCCTCATTTGGCTCCCTTATAAAGATGCTGTGCAGCCATCTTCCTAAGCAGAGAGCACATTCCTTGCCTAGGGCCAAAACAATTATCTGCCATCATAAAGAAGTTAAACCAGTGTGGACGAGGGGGAGAAAAGGCTTGAAGTGCTACTTATAAATTCTAGCAGCAAATCTGCAGGAAAGTGAAAAGAATCCATAAGGGTACCTCTTGAAAGCAAAGCCATGTCCCATTTGGCATAAAAAGCTCTGGGCTGCAGAGTTAGGACAAGCTGAAAGGGTAAGCGTGCTGCAAGGTCTTTGCATGTTTGCTGTTTTAAATGACTTGAGAAATAGCCTGGCTGATGATAGATGTGTTTTTAGATCTCTCTGTCTAGTTAGACATATAAAAGGGTAGCATTGCCAGTGAGAAACTGTGTCTTGATGTATTATGAGGGAGTATTTTGGCTTATGAATCAATTTGTCCTTTACTGGTTTAAGTTGCTGCGTTATTTTTTGTTTCTTTTTTCAGTTACAGCATTTGAAATAATGGCTTTGTCACTGCTATTAGACATAGGCTTGTATCTTAATGAGCAGTACTTTGTGAAGCAGCAGAGTTACCAAAAATAGTGTTGCTTTCATCCATATGGTTGCAGAAACTGAGGCCTTAAGAGACGTTTGTGTTCTTGCACAATTTGTCTGCTTTCCTTTAAGCCACGTATAAGCATGCTAATCAACTTTTTTGTTTTTTCTTCTTTTATTTTTTGTGCAGGCTATTTCTCAGGGGTCCATTAATTTTGGTGTCACATAGCTGATCTCATGGATAAACTGCTTGTTTATGGATGCTGAATGTCTAAATAATCAAGAGACCAAAATATAAAATACATGACAAAGAACTTTTTTTTTTTTGTTGTTCTCGTATGAGCATAAATATTAACTGTTGGCTACACTGTCAACTAGACATGGCTTTTAAGTGAAAATATTTAAGAATCATTTTGCTACAGGAGAATGCTGATCCCCCTTCCTGCCCTCCCCTGCCTGTTTCTGATATAGATGTGCCTAATATTTTGATACAGCTTTTCTTTTTAAAAAAGCGGTTGTAAAATATAAGCCATGCTCTAGCTGTTCCTCAGACTGGCTGTATTCCTATTGAGATTAAGAAAGGTGTTGTCACAGTCAGGTTTTTAGTTATTTTACATTGATGTTTTCCATTCATTCCCTGTGTAAGAGATAAGACTGTGCTGTACTACTTGATCTATGAACACAAAAAGGTAATAGATGTGTCTTGAAAAAATAGAAAAGCTAACTATAAATGAAAAAAAAAAAAAAAAGATCAAACCGAGAAATAAACTCAGTAAGGTGGTGTTACAGTCCTGTTTGGCATAGTGGGCTGTAGGTTGAGTGTTGTAAGAGCTTTTGTTGTGATCCTGGCAGCATGAGGAAAGTGGATTTGAGGGGCTGTTTCAAGAAGATCAACGCTTTAGGTGTGTAGAGTTGCCCTTTCTACTGAAATGGGCTTTGGAGGCTTCCCACTTTGCTTGAGAAGTAGAAATTGGTATCAATGTCGAGGTGGAGAAGGGGATATAGGACAAGAAGGGTGAGAAAATGAAGAAAGCTTACATTCACGCAATAAGAGAATTATGTAAATGTCTTTTAAATGTGTTGATGCACAGGTGAGATTCCTTGGGGCTCTACAGAGCTGGAGTGGGGTTTAGAATGCAAGAGTATGCTGCTTCCTTGAGGTGATCCAGAGGATTCACAATGGAGCAGCCACTGCTAATGGGATATACTGCAGTATTTATCTGCACTGATAAATCTTTTCTCCGGTGGTGGCCACATCTGGGACAGATTTGAACCAAGTAAAACTGCACTTATGTAGCCCAAAACAAGGAATGCAGCCATGCAGAAGACAGAATGAGCTTGCTTTCTTTTTTTTTTTATTTTTTTTTCCCTTTTTCTCTCTCTAAAAAGATTAGAAGGGCTATATTTCAGAGATACTATGCAGGAAACATCTGTGGACCAAAATGTCAAAGGATTTATCAGAGGGTATATTAAGTATAGTGATTTAAGTCAAGTTTAGAAGGCTGAGAATACAAGTGGTTATTACTATAGAAAGTACTCATAAAAGAGATTTTTAAAGGGAGGGGTGGGGAGGAAGGGATAGTGCAGAATTAAAAGCTTCAGTCGAGCTGTAATATATCTGAAATACATGCTGGACATCCATAACAAAAGGCCAGAGGAAGAGGCTAATGAGATTTTAATTTGGACATGGTAGAACAGAATGAGAATAAAGAGGTAGATTGGTGAGACAGGTAGTTAAAGCTGTTATATTCACTCACGTTATATGAGTTTGTGGGTGGGACTATGCACAGGAGGCCTCTGTTCAGGACAGTGGTCTTGGAGAATCTTGAAGAAAGCTGGGGGGAAATGAGGAGACTCTGATGAAGGCCGCTAAAAAAAACCCCAACAAACACAGAAATGACACAGTGAAAAAACAAGGGGGTGACAAAAGTTTGGGTGGTTTGAGTTTTGTTTTGTTTTGTTTTTTAAACCTGCAATTTAGATTAGCTAGACTTCAAAAACTTGGAGCAAAGTAGTGTGGCTGGAATTAAAAGAAAATTGGAAGGGATGGTAGTTGATTAAGTCATCCTAAATGTTTTGATTTTTTCTTTAAAATTTTTGAAAGGACAAAAGGGAAATTTGAAAGGAGAGACTGAGTAGTTACCTATTTTTAATTTTTTTCTGTGAAGACCACAGATAGAAAATAGCTTCTTTCAGAGGCAAGAATTGGAGCTCTTCAGTGGCCCTCTGAATTCAAGATAAATGTATAAGGAACGAAGGCCCTGCCAAGGAAGTATTTTCTGTGGGATTGGGAGTGAGTCTCATGTTTTTAAAGTAATAAATACTTGGAGTTTGTTTGATTTAGGAAGCAAAAGGATTATTCTGAATTTAATATTTATATACCTATAATAAATTTCCATAATTATTTTCATTAGCATCTTATTTTATACACAGCCTCTCTAACTGCTGTAGAGAATCTTTCTTATATAATGAAAGGATTTCTCTAAGTAACTTGGCTATGACTAATAAGAAATTTGCTTGTTTTCCTGTTACATTCTTTTAAATAACCTCTTAAAATTCAGTTGCACAAGGCTTTGCCAATTTATGTAAGCCCATATATCCAATAGGTTATAAATATAAAGCAAACATTAAAAAAGTTTTCTCTTGGTTTTTTTTCTATTCACTTTTTAATGGGCTTCATAAAACCCATCAATAATAATGAAGTCCAGAATTTGTTTTACAAAGTATTCCTTAAGGTTCAGCTGTGAATTCATTACTCACTATTCTGAAAGCTCTTAAAATTTTATAACTGCAAGTCTTTACATTGGAGCAACACACATTTATGTATATACATATCTGTGTATAAATATATGCATATGCGTAGCATTCTGAATGTATAAAAAGCCTGTCCCATTTAAAAGACAAAGACTGCAAAGAAAAATACCAGATTTTCAGTCTAATACTTTCCTCCCAAATGTGAATGTTTCAGCGTTGTCATCTGGAAGTCGTCTGATATTAAAAAGTGAGAATTTTAGAAGACAAAGATGAAATAGTGAATAAATGTAAGATGTCTGTTGTTCTCATCTGTCAGGAAAAAGCAATTTGAAGTATGACAGTGATTGAATTTTTAATATGCACTTAATTCAATAAATTGTGTTAATGTGTCCAAAATGCATGTCAGACAAGGCAACAAGTATGATTATATCAAATTTGGTTACAATAAATATTTCCCACCACCCTAATAAAACTGACATTAGGTAAGCCTGGTTCTTTTGAAACTCCTCCTTTTAAAACTGAAAATGTCTTTTCACATAAGATACCTGCACCTGGGGTTGTTCGCCTGAGATTTGGACAGCAATTTTACATCAGAGTTTCTGGGGCAGATTTGCTGTTTTTAAAGTCATTGTTTGGCTTAATATGTTAATAGCAAATGTTTGTGAGTTTTACATAATTTCTATAAAGTGATCAAAACCTGTGTCTAAAGCATTATCCCTGCCTCTCCCTTTCACAAAGCTGGTGTTATGCTTTCCTGCTATTTCAGCAGCTTAGGGTTATCATTACCATATTATCAGGTCACCAAGATTTCTGGTTTTATAATTTTAGGGGGTTTTGGGCTTTTTTTTTTTTTTTTGTTGTTGCTTTGTGTTTTGTGGGTTTTTTGTTTGTTTGGTTTTTGTTGTTGTTGTTTTGGGGTTTTTTTTTTGTTTTGTTTTGGGGTTTTTTTTGTGTTGTTGTGTTTTTTTGTTTGTTTGGGGTTTTTTTGTTTGCTTTTTTGGGTTTTTTTTCTCAATTTATTCTTCTGTTTGCAAATTAAATTTCATCTGTGCGCATGAAAATCCCGACATCATCTGATGCTGTCTTGAGGCAAGCCATCATTTGCTGGTGATGTCCAGTTGTTCAGTAGTGGAGCTGAAAATGTCACTTTTTCCTTCCATCAGCACATACCCCTATTTTTTTTTATTAATAAGCATGGTGTGATTAAGACACGACATTAATTTAAATGCCTTTTCCAGTTTTTTTCACTCAGCACAGGCAGAGCAATCTCACATACACAGCAGTGCTGAATGCCAGTGCTGTTCCTTTGGTAGGGAATGGAGACCTGATTTTCTCTCTCACTGCACTTGTAGAGGGAGGCTGAGTGTTTGCCCAATGCTTTTGCCCCTCGTTATGTTTTCCTCCGTCAGTGGAAGAAAATGGAGCTGCTCCAAGAAAATTATTTTCCTCAACTTAGAGGAGGAAAACAAAGAGCTGTGGTTCATTCCTCCAGGGGTTCGTTAAAATGCATTTTATATGACTGTAGTGGTTAAATATTCCTGTTTCAGTAAGTGAAAGTTCATACTGCCTTTGGAAACTTTCAGGTAATAAAAATCTCTACTCTGAAATATCCTTCTTTAGTTCTGAGTATGAAGTTCAAAGTCTTTTATTACAAGCATAGTGCTCCTGAAGGGAATTTGATAGAGCTCAGAACCAGGCTGCTGAAGAATGCAAAACTCCTTTTGTTTGGTGGGCAAATAACAGGTGGAGATCGTGTGTGACCCCCAGCCCAAGCTTGGCCATATCCTGCTGCCATAAAGCAAGCAGAAAAAAAAGAAAAAAAGAAAAAAAAAATCCTACTTGTTATTTTAAGCTTGCTATGAGGAGTTAGTTTGCAGGAGAAAACATAAAATTAATACCCAAACTAGGTTTTATAGCCTCCCTCCAGCTTCTGAAGTGTTTGCATGTAGATGAGAGTGGGATATACATTTTCAGCAGCCGGCTTCCTGTCACTCATAAATATTTTTTTATTTTTTTTTCCCTCAGGGTATCCTCAATCAGTGTATCTTTTTATTGAAAAGTTTGCTTTGGATGTCTGAGCAGGAATGTCAGGCTTAGTCAGAAAAATCTGATGCCTGTTGATTTTGATGTCAGAAGAAAAAAGCAAACTTATCTGTAGATGCTCTTACCAAGTCCATCTGATAGTTTTGCATTCAGAGTTCCTGAGCTGGATGGATTTTATTTTGTGAAATGTAATTGGGTTTCCTGGTGTCAGCCATGGATGATAATGCCATTGCAAATTAGAGTTTCAATTTCCTTGACTAAGATTTCAGTTTCCTTGACTGAGAATATCAATGGTTAACTCTGGTTTTGTTTGTTTGTTTTTTTTCTCACAAATATTTTTTTTTTTAACACTTAACAGAATTTTTTTTAAAAAAAATGTTAATTGCAAACTGATTTAGGTCATGATGGTAATAGTATTCTCAGGAATATCTTACCAAATGAACTATCAAGTGACTAGAGCTCTTATATCAATAATCAATTTACTGAGAAAAAAATCAGATAATTCACAGTATACCATAATATTGCAATCTTTGTTAAATCTGTGCAAATAGTTGTCAAATTCTGTGCAAATAGTTGTCAAAGTTTTTTGTATTATTAAAATCTGCTTTGAATCTAAGTGTCTTTCAGGGAAAAAAAAAAAAAGATCAATACTCTGTGTAAGAATCCCTTGCCAGAAGCCATTTAATATCACCTTTTGACTAACTGAGCATTATATGTATTTTATACTGAAATAAATACTGAAATCGTGAAATTCTGCTGGCTTGCTGCTGGTGGTGTTCCAGAAATACAAGTGGAGAAAAATCTCTCTTTTTTTGTCAGACCTGCAAGAACAGGAATCACTAGCAACAAAATTTTTTGGTGACCAAGCACTGGTTGCTGAAAAATATATCATGTAGCTTATTTCTAGGTCTGATAAAGTTTGGTTTAATGGAATAATTAAAGGTCTGTGTACAAGGTGGTGCCAAGGGGCAGGAGTACTGGTGTGGGCACAAATGGATAGCACTGAAGAAAAGGCAGAAGACTGGAATCTCTTAGGCAGGAGATACTGGGAAGAGTTGAGTAAGGAGCTGAAATCAGAAGCATAATTCTGTGACATTCTGAATAACAAAATAGGCAGCCTAACTATGAGATTAAGATGAGAATTTATTATGATTAGAATTGATTTCATACACCTGGAAGGAGGCTTTGCCCTCAAGGGAGAGAGAAGTTTCTGTATTAAAATGTGGTGCAAACAGAGTGTAGATATTGCTGTTAGAATAAGGTCGTTCTTTCTGGTTTCCTCATGTCAGTGAGAGGCAAAGCAAAGAGTAGAATTAATATTCTAAGCCCAGCAGTCTTTATGGAGCAGATTGGTGTCACATCTCTTTCCACTGATCAGATGCCTTTTCACTTTGCACAGTGCATCAGTGTTGAAAAATTAAACAGTGATTTTGGACTCTTTTGTTATCAGTCTCTGGCATCATGTGAAACATATTCAGACTTTAAATGTGAAGAGAAATATTAGATAATTATGGCATCACCATCTCGCATTACATACTAGTATGAGATTTATACAATAGTGACTAAATTCTCAAGTGGTAAACTACTGCTACCTTATATTTCTATTATATTCTCATCTTCCTTCTCTTTACATTGTATGAGTAAGAGCAAAGCCAATAAGTAATTTGATTTGTTACCTTCAATTTGTGTGTCAGTATCTTTTTGCCTCGTTTCCAGTAATGGATATGTTTAGGTCTTGCCCTAGTTTTACTGAACTAAACCAAAAAATACACACTGTTGCTTCCCCATTCAGAATTTTTGAGGTGGAACTATGACAGATTACTTATTATTTGTTCTACAAAAGCGAAATCCTCCATAGCCTGTTCCTTTGATAAATTTCATCCAATGAAATCTCTTTCCAAGCCATTAATTTGCTTGCTGTCCTTTTATTATTAGAGAAGTTTTGCTGGGGCCTAGCTGTTAAGGCTGATATGTTACCAGTTTTAGTAATTCTTAGTTCCATTTAGCTTTTTTTCTTGACAAAAGATTTATAGTTTGGCCATACATAGACCCTTGCACTGGCTCTGCCTGGCGTGGAGTTAATTTTCTTCATAGCAGCCTGTGTGGTGGTGTGCCTTGGATTTGTGACTGAATTTGTTGGCTCCTAGTGAGCAGTGCCTGGCCTGCAGTTTTTCCACTTTTGTCCAGTTCGTTTGGAGTTTGATTATTTCATTTGTTTTTCTTTCCTAAAACTTCTTTATCTCAATTCACTTTTCTTTTCTTTTTCTTTTCCCTCTTGCTTTTGAGCATCCTTTTCTCTCTCCCATTCTGCCAGGGAAGAGTGAGCTGGATGGAGGCTTAGGTGCTGCTTGGGGTCAACCCATCTCACCATTCTTCATACATTAGGTATAAAAAAGATAATTATGGTGTCAGAATCTGGAAAATCCATCCATTTGTCTCTTCCTTGGAGAACAGTTTATCCTGCAATCATGTTTAAGAACAAAGCATACCTTTGGTTATTTGGTGGTGTCCTTCATCTTACTTGTTAAGGTGGCTGATACTTTTGCCTTGTATTATGGTCATTTGTTTGAATAAATGTCATCATTATACTGATTAATGTCCTGCCTTTTATAAAACCCATAAAATTTCCTGTCTAAAATCTCAGTGTCCTATCTTCAGTGATGCAGAGCTGCTATTTTTCATATTTAACACGCCGAAAATCAGCTTGGGCAAAGGACTAAAGGAATGGAGCAAACTTTTAAAAAATCCTTTAATTCTTTCATAAGAGATATTAAAACAAGGCCAAAAGCTCGTGCAAGAATCTAGGCAGCTGCTTAAATCTGGGCAACAGAGGCTTTCGCCTTATTGCCTGGTGGAATTGTGATGGAACACCCACAAACTCCCTGGAGGTGGAAGCGCCTGGTGTTGCTGAGCAAAGATCTCAGCAGACCTGAGCTAAGCTGCAGGTTTGGGCACAGAGTGATTGATGTCAAATTGGCATGTAGTTGTTCATGCCCCATTTTGCTGTCTGTGCTATTATTTCCACAGAGCATATCTGACCAGAGACATAAAGTCTTAAGGTGTCATTTCAATGCAGCTCTCCAACCCTTCTGCACTAGAGCCAGCTCTGGAATTTTATGTCAGTAGGGCCTAGAGTACCATAATCAAGCAAGAGAGAAGTACAAAACAACTCCAAACCTGTTTTTGAAATGCTTGTAGCAAAGGGGCTAAACTGCTTACATCTCTTGATACAACCATGTATTGCCAGATCATCTGGATGACATGACTGGTTATGACAGTTTCGGCAAACAAAACTTTCCTTGATCAATTTGTTTTCTGCAGAGGAGATAAGATTTTAATGTTTTCTGTCTCCTCTCAAGGACTTCTGCTAAGGACTGAGCCCTGAGTCCTTTGTATCTCATGCCCTACTTTCTAGTGTCCAAATATATAAATGAAGAGAGAGCTTTAGATGACATATGATCTGTTCTAACTTCGGCAGATCCTCACTGGTCTAAAGTTCTCTATGATCCTTTGTTCTTAACCAGTCCTTTGAGCTTTTGTTTGCTTTTGTAGCACAGTGGGACAACTGGGTCTCATGACTTACAGATGGCAGCAGCAAATGGTTTTCCTGCTTCAGGGAATGGCTGCTGACCGTCTCTCCTGGGTCAGCTGCTAAGTCCAACAGCTCCTACACGGGCTTTTCCCAGCAGCTCCTCCTCTTTTGGCTGAGCTCCAGTGGTGCTGAGCTCCTCCTTTCCAGGGCTTTGTCAGCACAGGCTGCAGATTGCTCTGCAGAGGTGCCAGTCAGATTTTGTGTGGCAGCTCTTGCTGCTCCTCTCTCCTGGCTGGGTGCATGGCCCAGGTGCTGTCAGTGCTGTTTAAAGCACTGCTGGTTGAGCTCCTGCTAAAAACTGTATGAGCTCCTCTGTCTGTCAGAAGGGCAGGGACACCCCTTCACACCCCTCTGGAACATATCCATGCTGTTACCTTTGAAAGCTGCTCCTCAGCCTCCACCTGGCTGTGGGCTTCCAGCTCTAACACTAATTAACCCTTTCTCTGTGCTTTGCTCATGTTCCCACTACTGTTTTAAGGCTGATGGTTCTTGCACTATTTCTTAGGTTTTTTTTATTTCTTTCCTCATTGCTTCTCCATAATGTGCCTCTCTTATCATGTGTGCCTACATTTTTCTGAGGAAATTCTGATGAAAGTCTGCTCTTTCAGACTGGGATATATAACAAAGTTATGGAATTGGGAACTTATTGTGATTATAGCTACTAAATTGATTATTTTGCTTTTTTCTTTCATGAAAAGCCCTCCAGTCCAGATTATGGTTTCATAAATATTGCTGACTGTAGTTATTCTGAGGATAATGGATTTTCCACCTATTTATTGAAACAGAAAGATATCCTTGTTTGCTCCCTTAAGAATGGTGAAGATGTATTCTAGATCATATGGTTTTAAGGAAGTAAGAATAACTTGAAATTTCAGAACTTCAGAGTCTGAAAATTAATAACACTATGATGGATTTCTTTTCTTGAGCAGATAACGTGCTAGTGTCTTTGGTAGTGGCCCTTAATTTGTGCTACTTACTTGCTAATTATTTTGTAAATGTCTGTCAGTGAGAGTGTGTATGAATATGCACTATCTTCCTCAGATTCAACAGCTTTGAATATTCTGGTTTTGTTAGCTAATACCTTTGTTATTGTAGTTTGCAATCAGTTAAGTGTACTTGACAAATTCAGGACGCCATTTTTGGCATCTTGCTTTGAGTTTTGTCTCATAAAAATTAGTTGGCTGAGTGCAGATATTAAATAATTCCTCAAAATATCATAAATAATTACTGCTGCATATGGGGATCATTTAGGGACGTTCATACATGAAATAGTGATTTTCATAAAAGTATATCATAAATAAATAATTGCACTAACAGCGAGTCCATATGAAGAAAGATCAATCACAGTCAGTGTTATTACAGTGTTGTGTTCATGCAAGTGGCAGAAGTGCATTACAAATGCTGATTAAGCTGGGAAATAAACTAATGGGAAAGCACAAAGCTGAATGCTACTGCAAGCATATTTATTTGAGCTTTTGATTGAATCTTGCCCACTAAGTGCTGCAGGTGAAGTGAGAGGAGCTTCCACCTGTAAAGTTACAGTGATAAATTGGTGTTTTGGTCACTGGAAGTCCAATGGATTTTGGTGTGTTAGTCTTTATAAAGGAGAGCTTCCAGGTGTCTCCATGTTGTAGGCCTTGCAGAGCAGTCGTTGAAAGGCTGTTTAAAGAAATACAAAATATTCAAGGGTGTTTTTAAAACAGTTATAATTTCATAGACTTTTTTTTTTTCTACACATAAATTTTATTTTCCTTCTTGCGGATAGTTAAAATATCAGATTTGGCAAATTATGTTTTTCTATGTGCAGCAGTTTATTTGAGCCACTTTAGAGTTAGAGAGATCCATCATACAACACATTCCACTATGCTACAAATAATATTTGTAAATAAAAACCATTCTTCAGCCTGCTGCCACTGTAAGTGGTATAGCTGGCTTCAGCTTCCAGTGAATCTGATTTTTGTCAGGCAGGAGTAAAGGAACAGCCCTTTGTCTCCTGTTCTAACCATTTTATTCCCTGTGCATATGTGATGGACATATGCAGACAGGCTGACAACAAATTTGTTATCTACAGGCCAGCAGAAAAATTAAATAATATGAGTAGGAGTCTAAGGAGGAGTGAGTGTACAATAAAAAACTGACAAGCCCTTAAAAAAGAGCCGAAGGAAAAGGAGAGCTGTTTGTTAATCCTGGCCTTTGTTGGCCTACATTTTCTTTCTATGATAGAACAAATACTTAAATTAGAAATCCATATAAAATGTTTTATATTTCTAGAACAAGTATGCTTTTTTTCTTTTTCTTCCTCTTATGTGCTATTTGGAAAAATCTTAAGTTTTATTAATACATTTATATATTTTTAACCTCTGGGCTTGCTGTGCAGTAAAGGAAGTATGACCCACAAAATGGGAATGTGCTTATATTAAATTGTTGTTAATCCTGGGACCAGTGACCTTTATCTGGTCTGAGGGTCCATCTGTGTAGATCTTTGCAAGGAGGTGCTTCCTCTGCATCCTAACTTGAAACGAGGCTGATCTGTCCTTAGAGTGTTGTAGTTGTGGTGATTATTGCACAATTTTATTATATTATTTCTTAGGTAGTAGTATAGTACTTTTTTTTCCCCAAATAATAGCTGGTTAAAGCAGTCTTTGTATGTATCTTATTACATCTACAGAGGTAAAACATACATTTGTTTCCTGAGTTTTTTTCCCAGTTTCTACTCAACATTCCTTTTCCAGGCATAAGAAAAGAAAAGAAAAAAAAAAAAAAAAAAAAAAAAAAAAAAAAAAAAAAAAGAAAGAAAAGATAGATAGTTCATGAAGAGATGCCAGAGGATTTCTATAAAGAAATTGCAGATGAGTGTCAAAGATGAACTTTTGTCTGTTGCTTTTGATAATTTTGCAGTAGCAGCCTAACTAAGCAAAGGCAGGCTGGCTGTGGTTTTTAAGTTTAACACATGGTTTGGGTGAAAACTGACTTAGAAAGTATGGAATCACCATCATTTACATTTGTATTTATTACTTTTGTGCAGTTTCTCAGGAGTTTCAAGAATGTCATGACCCCTCTTTATTAAGTTAATTTGTGCAAGGTGTCCAAATCACACCTCAGTAATACACAGAAAAAGTCACATTTGAACATGTGTTTGGTGTTTTTATGCTTTGATACTGCCCTGGCTTCCTCTTATCAGAGTTGAAGAGGTCGTCAGGAAGCTAAGTAAAAAGTAAAAACTGTGGAAAATTATCTCATGTTGTTCAGACCTCTATTTTCTACCTTGCTCACTCTTGTTCCTCCCAAGAAGAATTAAGAGAAAACATTGAGAGTGACTCAAGGGAGGCTTAGACTTGTCAGAAACATGGTTGAGGGGTGAGCTTCTGGAGCCTGAAGGAGCCTTCCAGACATTGTTCAATCCAACCCGAGTTCAGGATTTCATTAAGGGTTTTTATTGACTCTCATTTGTTTGGTCGCTATTGACTCTGAATGCTATTGAGTCTGTCTTTGTTTTTTTTTTTTCTTTTTCCTAGTCCATTTACCAGAATATCCTCAGCCATATTTATCCTGCTTATTTTCTCTCTCCTCTTGTCTTCTTCTCTGCTTTGTTTTATAGGAATCCTCTGCTGTTTTCCACTCCCCTTTTTCTCAGAAACACCCTTCTTATTGCCCCCAGTCATGCATTCTGCTCCTTTCTTGTAAAGAAACATGTGCTAATGCCCTACAGAACTTTTTTGATGACTTGGCTCTCTTGTGCAGTGCTAACAGTTCTTAACAGGGATTAACAGTTCTATGGACAGGGATTTTATGCCCTGATGTTTGTATAGTGCTCAGTGTAGTAAGATTTGTAACCATAGTGAGATCCTTATCCTCTGCTGTTCCACAGTTTGTGGAAGTGAGCATCCAAATTCCAGTTTACAGTCCAGCCATTTGTTGCTGTTTTAAAGAAAATTAACAAGTTTCAGCCTATTTTAACCAGCCACTTCAGCTGCATGCATGCATTTCTTGCAGTTTGATGTGGAGACCATCTGACAGGCATTTTTGCAAGTTCCATCTTCTTTCCTATTAAAGTGGTATTGAATGGTGGAATCCTCCGTGTCTTTAAAAAAACCCAAACCAAACCCCACAAACAAACAAAAAACCCCAAAACAAACAAAACAACAACAAAACACTTTAATTTAATGTCATAAGCACATTTGAGGAAATACCTGTGTCACTTCTGAATAAGCATGAGTTTTAAGGGATCCTTTAATGGACTGAGAGACAAATTCTTCTAAAGGGCAAGTTGGAGAGGAAGCCTAAACTAAGACTACTTAAGACATCTTTGATTTTGGTTTTTTGGGGTTTTGTTTGTTTTGTGTTTTGAAAGTCAGGATTTTGGTTTTTTGGTTCCCCTTCCACACAATGTTCCCCTTTCCACATCTTTCTATCCTGCTCACCCAAAAAGTTTCCAAGCCTGGCCCCTCATTCCAGAGCAGCCAGAGTTACATTGGATGAGGATGAGTAAGAAACAGGACAAGCACGGGGTGTGCTCAGGGCTGGAAGTGTGTCTTTACACCAACAACAGTGCAATTCCCCAATATGCAAAGAAAATGAGCAGATTCATCTTGCATCGATTTCTACAGTCAGGAGACTTTCCTGTCAGGTTCCAGCATATTCCCAGTGCTTAATCAATATCAGTGTTAAACTGCCACCCATAGCCATTGCCAGGGATATTTTTCTTTGCTTTTCTGGCTTACTCACATAATGCCACATGTGTCTTTAGTGGATTAAAAATTGGAGGAATACATGTGTAGATGGTTTTGATGAATGTGATCTTTAATAGAAATTTAATAACCTCAGACGTAAAGTATTGATCTTGTTCTTGCTCTTATAAATTCCTCTAAGACTGAGTTTTTTGGGTTTTTGTGTGTGTGTGTTTGTTTTTGGTTTTTTTTCTTTTGTGTTTCTTTTTAGTTGCAATTACATAGGAAGACAAACACAGTCTTACTACCTGTAATCTAACACGTGTCTTGATGCAGTACATATTTTGCAGCCCTGAAGGTCAGGAACTGGAATGTTATTTATTAGGGAGAGAGAGCGTGTCAGGAGGGTGTATTTTTAGAAAGAAATGGAACAACAGGAAGAGAATTCATGACATTTTCAATGCCATAGAACTTGTAAAGTGGCCATGGAAATTAAGTACCTTGATGAATTTTAGCAAAAGCATTGACAGAAACATTAAGAAATACTTGAGTAGTCTGTGTCACATATACTATTGGAAGCATTTGATGATGAGCATAACCTCTATGAAATTGCTAATAAAAGGCACTGTTAAGCAATTCTTTGTTCTGAGCTGCTGCTGGTCCTGATGTGACGTGAGGAGGGTCTCTGGGTGTATCTGAGGTGGTCTGGCTGGATCAAGTCAGCCTTGAAACAGTGTAGAGCACATTGTGCTGTGATGGTGTAACAGAGTTTTTGCCATTAGTACAGGGGGTGTAGGTAAACTTTGCTGGAGTTTGCTTTGTTTGTTTTTTTACTACACCACAGAATGCAGCTGTTTCAGGCCCCTGTAGATGTAGAGCTCTCCTGGTTAAGTCTTACCATCTTTCTAGCAGAATTCTCCATTACCAGTGCCCAAAATGACTTGGTAGCACCCTTTCATACTTGGCTACTCTGAGGAACAGCTTAATGGTAAAGGCGTTGCAAGAGTATTCAGTCTCTTGGGTCGTCCGATTGCCAAACTCTGGGGTTTGAGATCCCTCAGTGTTTGTTTAGTACCCTAAATTGCCCTTAGTATATACTAGTTTGCAATTTTGTGTAAAATGAATGAGCAATTTAAAAATTCTAACCATGGAGAACATAGTTACAATTTAATGGAGCAAATACTGTTCTTATGTCTTTCTGATCTACTGAAACTGGGTATCATCTCTCTAATAACCTGTTTGTAATTCAAGAGAAAAGGCTGCTTCTTATAAAAATTCTTAATTTGCCACCAGAGGGGGAAAAATTCCTTTTATACACAACCCCACTTGAGGTTCTGTGCCTATTCAAATCTTAATTCCATCAAGAATAATATCTCTAAATCCTAATATAATTCAGGCATGGCTTTTTTTTTTTCCCCTCTAAGTGCTCACAAATCATGACAATTAGTAAATATTAGAAGAACTGTAATTGCATAGGGAGATAAAGTATTCTTTCTCTACTGTGATCAAAAGTCCTATTAGTGTTTCTATGTACCCGCTATGTAATTTATTAATAAAATACCCAAGGTGAAGCTGAGAAATGGAGAGTTTGAAGATGAGTTCATTGCATGTAAAATGGAGCGTCTCCAAGACACTGAGATTCTTGAGCTCCTCTTGCACCCTGTCCCAGTGTTCAGCTGCCCCCATGGATAAAGTTTTCCACCTGCTGCAAGAACAGCCCACGATAGTGACATTTTCTGAGGTGAGGATTGCCTGGAGTACCCACCTTCTCTCTCACCCAAGGATTCCATGATAGCACATGTGTAAAATTTATCGAAGAAGAACACCCAGCAGTGATGGTTCCAATGCTCCCAGCCAGTGAGCAGCTTCCCTGCCCTGGGTGTTACTGTGCCAGGCTTGGAGCTGGCACGTCTGCACTGCCACTTAGTGCAAGAGAGAAACAACGCTTAGATTTTAAAGGGGTTATAAAACCCTGGTGAAGATTAATGAATGACAGTGTTTTCTGATGAGCCACTACCACACTCTGCTGACTGCACACTGATCATTTTTTTACAGGCCTCACAGCCTTTGGAACAGCAGGAGTGAAAATTCTGAGCTAGCCCCACTTTGCTGATCCACTTTTATTTCCTGGCTCTTTTTTTTTTTTCATTGATGGTAAATTCATGTTACTTTTTTCCATGCCGACAAACTGATTTAATAAAAGATTTTTTCCTCTACCTACAAATGAGAGGAAATTCCTTTTGCATTGTAACAGGAACTTCATCAGAGTCACAGAACACTTTAAGTTGGAATACACCTCAGGAGTCATTTGGTCTAATTCCTGGTCAAAACATTTCCAGTTATGCAGCTGTTATCAGAGATATATGAAAGTAAAAACTAAAAATAAATGTACGTATGTTTTTCTTCTACATGTGACATAAAATTAATTTATAATCCCTAGAATAAAATGAAATAACAAGCTGCTATAACAGAAAAGGTTTTGACCAAACTCCTGAATTTCAGTTGGGTGAATGGAGTGAACAAAGCTCTGAATCTGGGTATCTGCTGAAAACTGTCTTTTATATAGATCTATTAATAATTCTGAAGGTCACTCTGAAGCCCAAATAGATAGGATAACTATTAATCTGTTTAAACCTATCATTATTGCCTTCAACAATAAGAGGGAGGTGGAACTTTAGATTTTTTTGCTGTTATTGTAGATAACTGCTTTTAATTCTCGAGTAAAAAAATAGAAGGAACCATTTCAGAAAAGCTCTTGGTTTAGTTTTCTAATTTTTGTCATATTTCTAGAGTTGAGTTCAAAATTCCTAAGGAAGAAGGTGAATTCTGCTATTTTTCTTTTCTTTTTGTTTTGTTTGGTGGGGTTTTGCGGGTTTTTTTTGTTTGTTTCGGTTTTTTGTTTTATTTTTATTTTACTATATGAACTCAGGATGATATAACTTATAGAGCACAGAAACTGCAGGCAGAGTAACTCGGGCACATTGTGCTGATCTGGCTGCAGATGGCAGCTTCTGAAAGCCTTGGGGACATGGGAGAATATTGAATCGAACTTGAAATGCATTTACTCAGGCCCTCGTTACGGGGGTTCTGCAAACTGTTTGTAGTCAGTGGTGCTGCTGTCACTTGTTTGTGAGAGCAGACAGTGCCCGAGGTTGAGGAAGCACATGGCCTTGCTCCCAGAGTGAGCATCTCTCTCTCTCCTGGCTGCTCTGTGCAGTAATTGGGAAGAAAGCAGCAAAGTGCCCGTTCTGAGCAGCCTCACTGACACACAGCCCAGTGGCACCTCAGGAGTCAGGGATTTTCAGTTTTGCCTCCTCAGTGATCAGTCTCACCAGCAGTGATGAGGGGAGAATCAATAATGCAGCCACCTGGATTTCAGGTGTGGGGCAGCTGCCAGTGGGTTGCAGTTTTTGCAGGCTGTCCTTGGAGTTATTGCATTGCAAAGTACAAAAGATTCACATCATGAAGTATGGCATGGACTTCACCTACTTTATTGTCTTTGTGCTGTTTCACTCACCATTTCCTTTAGGAGTGGTGCTTGCCACTTTTGGGAATGTATACTTCTAGGGCTTAGTGGTTTCAAGCAATATTGTTAAACTGCTTTTGCTATTTTAATTTTAGTGTGTATATTCATGAAAATAGTTGCCTAGAAGTGATCAGGATTTGACACCATATTTTTTTGGGTGAAACTCTAAAGTTCTTCTCTTGTTTATAACTAAGTACAAGATCCTAATAACTTTGTGGGGTTTTCTTGTCCTTGTAAGAGACTTACTGTGAAGTATTATGAGACGTGTTGTCTGGACTCATTATTTTTTCTGCTAAATAGGTGGACAACGAAAGGACAGTCAAATTTTTTACAATTTTATGACTTTATGCATATGTGTCCTTCCTTCCACTTTACATCCTTTTTATTGTGTTTTTCTTTTTTTTTTTTTTTTTTTTTTTTTTTTTTTTTTTTTTTTTTTTTTTTTTTTTTTTTTTTGTTTTTTTTTTTTTTTTTTTTTTTTTTTTTTTTTTTTTTTTTCCTGGATAAATGGCTTTTATTCACATTTTCTAAGGTTTTAGTTTATTTAAGTATTTTAGCACAGAGGAAGATGTAGAAATATTACAGCAGGAAATAATGCATAAATGTTACACTGCCAGTGCCCAAATATATTTTAAAAAATGGAAACACAGCCACTTGCATACTGAGTTAACCCATGGATTTCTCTTGACTAACAGGTTAAAAGGTGGCCAAGTAACCCAGCTGATGTAAGAGTTTACATTTATGGGTTGAAGAAAATGGTATTTGTAATAGTTCATGCTGGACTTGGGGCAAAGGGATTCTATTTTGTACCCTGAAGCATGAGATTTAATTACTCTTGCAATCATTGTCTTTGCTTAAAAAGCTGCCACTGTTGTTTGTCATCAGAAAAATGTCCAACCCTTTTTAAAAACAGCTTTAGTATTTGTCTCAATGAACTTTCATAGCAGTAACTCCATAAATTAGTTAAACACTGCCTTGGAAACTGGCTCCTTTTTGCAGTTGAAAGTTTAGCACGATTTCTTAGAAGCAGATTTTTCACACTCGGGGAATAAAGTTCAAAAGAAATTGGATAGTTTAACTATGTCCTTCATTATTTTATTGCATTTTTTTCACAGTTGATAAATAAATTGACCAATTACATGCATTAAGTGGGCTTCATCCTCCCATACCCCCCCCCAGTCCCTCACCTTCTTTGTGGTCCAATTCAGTCCAAATATGCAAAAAGCCTATAAATTATAGGAATCTTGTGATCTGTCTTAAATTGCTGTATCACTGACACCATATTTATGTATTGCTGATACCATATCATCTTTATGATCTGTCAAAAGTATGTTCTTCTAAAGCTAAAACTTGAAAGTTAACCTTCAATCAAATTCAGCAAATTCACTGAGTTAATTAACATCATCTTAAACATCTCCTGTTTGCGGATGCTGAAAGTTTCAAGTTGTGTGCTATTTTCGTATGTTTTTCTTATTTTAGTGTCAATTTCTATTTATGAGACAAGGTGTAGATGATATCTGAGAGCTATTTAGTGTTTCTGATATTAACTGTAATGCATTTTATAAAATATTTTCTAATTAAAGACGTGGGGAGAGGTTAGTATGTGCTTTTGTGAGAGCGAATTACATCACAGTTATAGTTAAGTACAATGAAGGAATTTAGGTGCTGATTAAATTCAAAAAAAGAACTGAAGCCACAACAGAAATGCAAAGAAATGCATTTCAGCTACATTAGTTCCTTCATTAAATTCTCCACGTAGTTTGAAATGTACTGGCATAAAAGGGGAGGGGGAGTCACAAGTGCTTGGGGGTTGGACGGAGGAAAGGAACATTCACCCAGATTTATGGTCACTTAATTCAAAATGGTCCCAATGTAAAAAGGCTTAATGTTAAAAAAATGTATGATGTCAAGGTGATTATCTTCTGGTATTTAATGCTCCTTATTACTATTATACTTTTATGTCTTTAATGTCTTCTCCAGTGCTTTGAGTTTCATGTTTTTAAATTACCTGGGATTATTGTTAATATAGATTTTCATGGAATTTTGATGACTGTGCGCTCAGCGTGGCACTAAGCTTGAAGAGGACCTTCATCTGTCTTTCTTACATATAACTAAATATGTATAAAAGACCCTGTGTTCCTCTAAAGCAGGTGCTTTAACCCTTCTCAAAATCCGGCATAACAAAGAGTTTTCTACGCTTGAATGAACTACACAGCTTTTAGAAACTTAATTCCCTGATAAAACTGCATTCCACTTCTCAGTCAAGGCATTCCTGGGTTTCAGGGTGAAAGTATGAAATGGCATGTGACACTTTTGGGGAGTAGATTCATGGCATTGACAGCCAATGATCACCTTCCTGGAGGTTCCCTTTTTAGCTGCCTGCTCTGTTTCTTAGACATTCCATTTCATTATGTTTTTCTTCTATCAGCTTTGTGAGGTGGCTGTTTTCTGTGACAGTGCTGGTTGTCTGTTGATTTCCCGGGTCTTATTGTGTGAGTCACCACTTTGTCTGGGCAGCAAGTCTTTGAAGAAATTGAGTTTATTTGTCGTGAATATTCTCCCCTGATAACGTTTCTCGGTTAATTTATTTTATCAGTAGTCTATAATGTGCAGTAATCATCCATCTTGGCCGCTAAGTATATAATAATATGTGCATGTGACTACTGATAATTGCAGCATTACAGGATGCTGAAAAATGCAATTTCACCTAGCCAAGGTTGATATCAGATTATACCGGTTATTCTAGGGCTATTTCCTTTTTTCCATTTATTTTTCCTAAATCACTGTTATTTTTCTTTCAGTAATCTAATGGTATAATTATTGCTTGATTCATAGCTTACTAAAGTCAATAGAAATATCCCTGTCATATTCAGTGGGTATTAGACTTTTTTAGCCTGAATTTGCTTCTTACGTGCATACTTTTGGTTAAAATACTTCTTCATTTGATCATGCTACACAGGCCATTTTTTTTTTTCCTTTTTACCCTTTTTCTTTGAATGGCAAATTCCAGTTCTGATTGAAAACCATATAAAATCAATTGAAAGACTGGTTGTTGTCTTTTGCTTAGAAGACAAAACAAAAAGTAATTGAAAACTTACGTCGTTAAAGGAAACAAAATGCTAGAATCGTAGAAGGAAAACATACGTTGACTAAAATTGTTAGTTTTCAACAGATAGATGTATATAAAAGTACAAATTAATATATTCATTGTAGAGGGTTTGTTCATTGCCTCCAACAAATTTTATGATCAACTGTCATTGAGATGTACTTTATCCATATGTTCCATATTTCAGCTTACATAGAGGAATACTTGGTAGTGAAAATATCTCTGCAATTGTTTGCCATATGATGAAGTATGGAAGGTCATGCAATGTTACCTCTGTGCAAATGATATTTCTGTTCCTAGTTACAGTATTAGAAATGCAGAATAAACAAAAAAAAACCAAAAACTGAGTCTGATATGGATTTAGCACTTGTATGTTTGCCATAAGTTGTTTTAGAGCCCAAATATTTATACTTGTGTTACTTTCTGCTTGACAGCTTCTCACAGAACTGATACCAGCATTTTACCTTGAGTGACACTTTTTTCTCAGCATTCTTTTTGTTTCTTTGAAGGGATTCTAATTTGAAATTGCAGTTTTAAACAATATTCAGCTTAGAGTTCTCAGTGTTGCTTGGTAGACAATGTGCTGACTATAGGAGCTGTTTTGTTTTTCTTCTTGAAAGCATTGTTGTGAACTGAAACATGTCAAAATAATGGTTAAGCAAAGAAAATACCATGGTAATCTCTCTTTTTTGTGTGTGTACTTCAGTTGTGGGTTAAAGCAGAGAAAGAAGGTGGAATCAGCTAATGTTTGTGTAGGTTTCAGAAATCGTACTTTGAAGCATCATCTTTTCCATGTTTTCTTTCTTTCCTAGAGCTACTTTTCTCTTTACTGGGAATCAGTAGTAAAATACATGAGAATGCATTCTACTGTTAATGTGCCATCTGACAGTTCAACCAAGTATTTGTGTGGTCTTCGTAGTGATATGAGGGGAGAAATTAGAAATATTTCTGTTTCAGGGTGTCACGTTGCTGTGTCTGTCTTGATCCATTCCCTGACTTCAGAACAGTATCATCAAGCTTGGTTAAAGTATTTAGTTTTTTTCAGTCTCTTCTTAGGCAGACCTGATGCACATATTTAGAACACCAGTGTTTGGTGTTCACCTTATTTCCCTGTTTTCAGAACATCCCTTACCACTTGTACTAAGGTGATCACCAAAAACTAAACCGAATGGATAAAAGAATATTTCCAAAAGTTTATTTTTAGCTGTAAAGATTCCTGGTTAACTAGAAAGTTGTAAGGCTGAGGATTGCCTGAACAGCACAGTCTTATTCTCCTCCTTTAAAAAGCAAACAAGACTAGTAAAAAAACCTTAAAACTGTTAATTTCATGGTGTATGCAGAACAAGTTATGGCACTACAGTATTTGCTTTGCCTGTTTTACTTTTTGTGTGTAAATTTTGATCATGTGTTTCACAAAGTTCAGTTTTATAACACTTAATAAATTATTCAGTCATTCTGACTAAACTTGCAGTCAGACACTGTTTTTGCTTTGCCAGTGGTATTGGCTGTAATCATTTGATAATCTGATTGTGCTCTTTCCATGCTTTCCCAATTACAATCCTACACTTAAATTATAAAATAGTAAAAACAATAAGAGAATTTGCTGACAGAAATCTTAAAAAATATGGATAGAAATATCAGAAGGTAGCAGCTTTTCTGGTGCTAAAACACTTTTTTCATTCAAATGATATATTGGTCTTGTGATAAGAGAGTATTTGTTTTATTTTAAAAGTGATGGAGGAAAGGGAAAGTTAGCTTTTGGCATGACAAAAGCATAACAAAACATCTCTGAAACAGAACTGGACAAAATAGTATTGCAAAAGTTCTATTCTTGACACTCTTGAAGCTCATCAATCCAAAGTATTGTTTTCCTTTATTTAAATAATTCTAAGATACAGGTTCTTTGCCACTGTTTAGTGTAAATCTAATAATATGATTTAAATTGCTCAATAATCTTCTGTCTCGAGCTTTTCTTCATTTCTGATTCATTGTGTCTATTATTAAACCCAGCTGTTGATGCTTTTGAACAAACTGATTTCTGAATTAACTCTGCATTGTGTTCTATAATAACGCCACTTCTGAATTATCATGGGCTGCTCCCAATTTACTTTTAGATAATTAAAGGCTGTCTTTATTTCTATCCAAGTTGCCTGTTTTATTTCCCAGAACACAAGGATGTGATTTCATTCATGCTGCTCTAGGGGGTCTGAAGTTGATAATCATTTCTCTACATCTGCCCTCATCACTGTCATCTTCCAATATCTGATGCTCCAGCATTTTTCCTTGGCTTTACTCATTAGCATTCACAGAGTTGGTGCTGTGTTGTGCTAGTCTGCCACAAGCCATTCCCTGTTGTTTTCCTGAGAAGTCTTACAGGACCTGTGGAATAGTCTCATTCCTAGAGTACATTCCTCTTCTTTTTATTCCCTTTTGTTCACATAAACTCTTCCTTTCCAAATTAGTGTTACCTTAAAGTCATGCATTACTTAAGTATTTAAGTAAATTGTGTATTAATTAATCACTGGGCTCTTTTTAGAGTGTCTCATGTATGGTGCATATACTAATCACTAAATTAAAATTAAGAACTTCAAAATTAAGACCTCAGTAGAATATATTTTGGATAAGTGATTCATGTGCTTCTTATATCTGCAAATAAAAATTATGTATTTTTCTTACTTTAAAAAAAAAAAAATCAGTAAAGCCAACTAAACAGAAGAAAACTCCAAACAAGGTGGACTTCAAATAAAAATACTGACCTGTGACATGTTTCAGTGTGAGGTCATACATAATATTTTCCTTCTTTCTTTCATCAAATCATGTCATTGTTAAATACAATAGGAAGAGTCTCACAAAAATTTAGGGAAAAAAAAGGAAAAATGTAAAGGATTTACAGTAAACCCCCATGACAATTTAAAAGAATTATCTTGTTTAGCCCCACTAAGGTTCATTTCAGGACATTCTAGGCTCTTAATAGTCTTTTTAAAATTAGTATTGACCTCAATTTATGAGAGTTGTATATATTTCCCCTTGGCAAGAGCAAGAATTTTAATCTGATCCTACAGCTTTTTCCCTTGCTGACGTAAAATTCTCCATTTGCTAAATGAGATCTTTGAGGACTGGGTTTTTTTATTCTTTTTTTTTCTTTTGAGGGACTCTCGTGGTAGTTTTCAGTGTAGTAGCAAACCTGAGTGATCGACCTGGAAAACAGTGATCCTCACTTTACTAATCAATAGGATTAATAAAACAGGGTGAAAATTTGCTGTCCAAGGTGTACCTATTTGCTTAAAAGCACAGTGGCAAGATCTTTCATGTTGGTGTTGCCTTCACGGAAGAACTGCTTTTATCTACTTGATTTTGAAGGTTGGGCTCAATGATCTCAGAGGTCTTTTCCAACCTACGTGCTTCTGTGATTTCACGTAGCTGTGTATGAGTAGGTTAAACCTTTCCACTACTTGCCAGTGGGTTTTCTGTTTACTTCCTTCCTTTTCATGTTGGACTTTCCTCTATTATCCCTCAAGAGGCAGCGCTGTTAGGATGCTGTGTAAAATTTTCAGACAAGTGCTGAGGCCCGCTTAACAAAAACATGCCTCTTATTTATGATGTGTCAAATTACTGTTCTGAGAGTAGACCTTTTAGGTTGCATTCAGCCTTTAATTTGACTGAATTTAAATAGCATAAAATGCCTTTTAGTTGGAACTTGGCTTGCATATTACGTCTCTCATTTCAATGAGAAACATTCAGATGCAAATACGGTTTGTTTGGACTGAGTACAAATGCCACTATCATGACTGATGAAGGCTTTTGATCACACATCTACAAACTGAAACCTTAAAAAGGAAGAGGCTATTTGGACTGGCATCTGCAGTGCCATGAATTATTTAGTTCCCATTATTCATAAATCTCTTTGAAAAGAAGGCGTATGAGGTTTTTAAGGAGGAGTAGTCATAGTTGTGTTGCCAGTTTCTATTTATGCTGGGACTGACTGCGTGTGCAAACTTCTTCTAAACTGTGCAAGGATTGTGCTGAATGGGGAAGGGCTGTGTGGCTGAAATGATCAGGAATGGCCCTGAAAGACTTCTTCAGTTTCCTGGGATGACAGTGGGGATGTTCTGTTGTTCCTGTCTGTTTTGGTGGGCTCCAAGAGGTGTGCAAGGCAAAAACATGCCTGTAGTATTTGGTGAGCTATGCACTTAGTTGTTAAGGACCTGGTTGGCTCTTGCAGGGCACCTGTTAACATCCAGAGTTTCCTCTGTACTCATTCCCTGAACTACAAATGTCTTTGGGCTGTGCCCTGACAGCCAGGCAAAAATAGCAACACCGCCCTCCTTTTTGCGTTCTTTTGATCGGTACCTTTTGTTGTGCAATGTTTGTGCTACAAACAGGTGGCCTTCCAAAATATTTCCTCCCTTTCCAGTGATGATCGAAGCTAAACACTGTATATAAACACTACCCTGTTCCAAAGGGAGTCTGTGCTTGTCTAGCTCAGCGTAATTGTGTAATAATGTTGTCCAGAGGATGCATGTTGGCAGAGATGTCAAGGAATGAGTTAGAAATACCCAGTAGTGTTTTTTTTGCCCTACAGGCTGGTTTGGTGTCTGGGGGAGTGAGGGATATGGGGGGAGG
Source organism: Sinosuthora webbiana (assembly GCA_013397395.1). Lineage (NCBI taxonomy): Eukaryota > Metazoa > Chordata > Aves > Passeriformes > Sylviidae > Sinosuthora > Sinosuthora webbiana. Next base: position 422,410 of record VXBN01001588.1, on the reverse strand, counting down.
TGTGTGTATCCATTTTTGGGATTGGTTTGTTTGTTTTTTCAGTGGGATTTCGGACTGCATTACTGAGGAATACCTTGAGTAATGATTTGCCTGGCATATGTCCTTTCAGGACATTATCAAACTCACATTGGGAGTCAAAGTACTGTGAAGACTCAACATGCAGCTGCTGTGCAGTTCAGAAATGTACAGAGTTCACAAAGCATCTCTTTACAATAACATATTCATCATTGTAGGACTAGTGAGAATAGTTTAGTTCCTAAGTCCTAATTAAGAGGATTACCCAAAGAATCACATAGTTACCTGTAAATAATCACTCTGACAATACTTAGTCTTTCATTGCCTAAAATGATATTTTTTTCTGATATTATTCAAAAGTTTCTCAAAAAGTATTCCATCTTATGATCTTTCCACNGACAATACTTAGTCTTTAATTGCCTAAAATGATACTTTTTTCTGATGTTATTCAAAAGTTTCTCGAAAGTATTCCATCTTATCATCTTTCCACATTATCACTTTTCATATTCAATTGACTGTACATGTTTCTTTTTTACCTCCCTGTTTTTTAATTTTTCTTGTTGGCTTTGAAGAACTGGAGGTTTTTTTGGTTTTTTTTTTTTTTTTTTTTGGTCATCTACAATTTTCAACTTAGCTTAGTGTATTGACTCACCACCTGTCCTAGACTCAGTTTTTAAAGATCCTGTGCTACATACAAGCCAAAATCCTTTGGTCTTTTCTTTTTCATTCTACCAAAGCAGCAGAACCTACAGAGTGTTATTTTTCTCCCTTCATTTGTTTCCAGCAGTCACTCAGCAGCTCTTGTTTGGTGCTGCATCTACAGTGGTCCGTGGACCATTATTTATGTGTCTGCTTGCCAGCTGCCTGTGCTGAACACACACCCTGCTAAAGATCTTCTCTAATAAGTCCTTATTTTGATGACTCTCTGGCAAAACGGAGTTGTTCATGAAATGTATCTGGACTGGTTTTGAGCTATGGCCAATGTGTACATCTGCTGTAAACACAGAGCCGTTCTTAAATGATTCTTGCCTACAAACAATTTCAGTACAGTGGCAGCATAATTCAAGAAGGAATAGAAATGTGTTTAATGCTCAGAGCAAATCAAAATGGGGTTACAGAGATACCAAGGGGTATAATTTAAAATAAATAAATAGGGAAAGGTACTATGCAAAAAGCATCAGCTGCCTTTTGATAACCGTCTTGGAGCTTCCAGTACATGATTCAGTTGTAAGCAGAGGTAATATAAGGAGAACCCCAGCTGCTAGTCTGCCTGCATTGCTCCTTGCTCTAGATGATATGGATTTGGGGTGGTTTTTTGGTTTTTATGTTTGTTTTTTTTGTTTGTTTGTGGTTTTTTTTGGTTTGGTTTGGTTTTTTGTTTTTTAGTTGTTTTTTTTTTTTTTTTTTTTTTTTGTTTTNTTTGTTGTTTTTTTTTTTTTTTTTTTTTTTTTTTGGTGGTTGTTATTTTGGGGGGTTTTTGCTTTTTTTATTTCATGCAGGTGACATAGGAGCTTATTTTCAAGTACAAGAAGCCTTAAACTTTTGTGGGTTATCAGACCTGTGGACTGTGACCAGAAAGGAATGTATATGAGCCTAGTAGACCCAGGAAATTTCTATTTGTAATAATGTAGGATAGCATATACCTTATCAAAAACCAAAGCTACGTGAGACATGAATGTCACAGGTTGCTCCTGAATTGAGTAAAATGGACAAGGCATTGTTTGAGGCGGTTTGCATGTATTGATCTGCAGTTGTGAAAAGAAACAAAAGCTTACTGCTTACAGCTGCTTGTGCACCGTCACAGTTACCTGATGACAAACAATTAAGTACTTTGCTAAGTGTTTCCAAGGAGAATCTTTTCCTTTCTCTGTATTCTGGAGACCTTACAAAAACAGAGGAGCTTGGGCAAGTTTGTGTGTACATTCTGTATGACTAACAATTTTGATCGCTTTTTTGAGGGGATGAATGAATATCAAAGCTTTTCAAATATTTGCTTTAAGTTTTGAAATAACTGTGAACGAGATCTGAGAGCAGAACTGAGGACTTGTATCTCTGCCTGACACATCCCTGCTTACAGCCTATCGCAGAGCTTAATTCTACTACTCCAGAGCTGTCTTTATACATACTTCTTAAAACATTCTGTTACCTTGGTAAAATGAAATTTAAAAATTATACTTATTCTTCTTCATGAACTAAATTATTGATTTGCAGGTGAAATTTCTCTGAAACCCAGCTTATGATAAAATTGCTTAGTTGCAACTTGCATCACTTGTAGAAGTTACATGCCCTGCTGTATTAAAACATGCATAAAGTTGGCATTTTGGGATGGGCAGATAGTCTTATCTCAATATTTTTAAGAGGACCCTTTAGGGCATGATTATATTCATCTTCTATTTCCACTCTCCTGTAATATATTGTGTTATGTGTTTCCAGCTGCTAATATGAATCAGCTACAGCTGGAATCCCGAACTCTAGTGATGTTTAGATTATAAGATGCTTCTCCTGATCTCCATCGTGCCTGTCATAATGAGTATTGAGAACAAAATTACTATATTTATACCCTACTTTCCAGAAAGAAAATGGAGCTGCGTGCTTTTCAATATTTTGTGATTAGTATTGCATAATAAATGTTGTTGCATGTGATAATCTAGTCACAGTTTAAAAACTGAGGGAGGCAATGAAGTGAAAGTTGAAAAACTTGTACTGAGAAAGTTAGATTATTTTTAAGCATACAAGAGGAATAATAAATCTTCAGGTTTGCAAAGAGTTATATTAAAGAAATATGCATTCTGTAATTTGAACTCCGGGGAGGTATGAGAAGGGTGAAGGAATTGTACCAGTCTCCTATGTATAATGGTTATGTTTTATATCAGCAAAACAATTCAATATTAAGAGGGACAACTGTGCACAGAAAGAGGTGATCTGGAGAGCTTTTGAAGTCCCCATCACCAAAGGTTTTAGCAATATATTAGGCAATCTGTTAGGGGGGGTCCAGAGATAACTCATGATGCTTCAAACCCACAGGATGCAGTGGATGACATCCTTAAAATCCTTCCAGTTGGCATTTTTGTCCCTTTTTCAGTTGTATCTTCAAGACTATTTTATGTTTCTGAGGGAAATTACCTGATGTCATTTTGGGAACTTGTGTTGTAGATACAATGATGCAGAGATAGAACACAGAATTAATAGAATAGAAGAAGGTCGCCTGTTTGAATTCCGTTTAGTTACATATGCATGATTGCACCAATTTTTAATGGTTATATACATAAAGAGAGGAAGGCTTATCTAGGAATATATGCATTCTGTTTATATCTGCAAAGGCCACTATCTGATATTTTAGGAATCTCCATGAGAAGAGTGTACAGAACTTATGTATAAAAAATAATATACACTATAAAATGCAAAGGCATAGCAATAAAGGGAATCAAGGGAAAGATCAGAAACATCAGAAGCAAACAAATTTATCTATGCCAGTGTATCCCTTTTTTTTAAACTACTTCCAAAATTCTCAAGATCCCATGTTTTTGTGTCATCTGTTGGCCACTCCTCAAGTCTAAGCAGCAATGTCTTCCTGAATTCAGGAGCCTCAAATTCCCACCATGAATTTCAGGTGATCGTGGTGGTTTGTTTCTCCTTCAGTGGCTTTTGGAAAATGCTGGTTTTCAAAAGGAGGGTGGGAAGGGTTCTGCATTGCAGCACATGTGGGTATCTTTGTTTGAATGGGTCTCTAGTCTGCCACAGCCTAATAATTTGCATTATTTTCTGGAGGAAATGATCCTGCTAAGGCCTTCTGTCACACAGAGGAGCTTTTGCAGTCAGAGATTCAGAGCTGGCATTTAGGTGACCTAAATGATCAGTGATAATCCGTCAGTTTATCCAAAGGGAAAAAATGCAGTTGTTGTAATCATCGTCATCCTAAAATTAAAAAGAAAATTCTAAATCTAGTCAGTGTAAAAATAAGTAGGTTTTTTTTGTTTGTTTGTTTGTTTTTTTAATGGAAATCTGAGTTATATATTGGTTGTGTTGGGGAGCAGGGCTGTGTGGTTGTTGTTGTTTGTTCCCTCCTACTTTGTGGGGGCGGGGATGTTTACTTATGCTGCTTTTCTGATCATTTTTCATAGTCCATGATCATAAAAGATTTTAAGGCTGAAGTAAAAATACAGATGAATAAATGCGTCCATATGACTGGTGATGTGTTAATTTTTTATTGAAGATGAGAGTACATCCAGAATTGCTGGGAACTGCAGGTTACTGTATTTGGGAGAAAATTAATGCAATGTACTTTATGAATGTGAGTTTCATCATGGTATTTTTGTTTCTTGAATAGAATATTTAGTCATTATAAAATTTAAATATTTTATTATTTGTTCCTCTATCTGCAATCTTAGTGCATCTAATAGGTGAAATGAGAACAAGACTGACCTCAAACCTTCCACTTTCTTCTTTCTTTCCCCTTATTATTTGAAATAAAAGGTTAGGCTAGCTGGATATCTGGGGGAAATGCTTTTTCCCTCTTTTTTATTTTTATTGAGCTATTGAAGTGATTGGACGGATGTGGTTTTCTCCAAAGACAAAAGACAAAACTCCAAATCGAATAATAAATCACATATAAGAGAAAAATAAAATAAAAGCTATATCAAATCTGTCTAAAAGTGTCTACAAAATTGAACAGTGTAGAGGTGGCTGAATGTGGAGAAAATATTGAACAACTTGTAGCCACCATTTATCAAGGAATGTAATTTAACAATTGTTGGCATACAAAAAGCAAGAAGTCAGAAAGATGTATCACAGAAAATAAAGCACAATATATTTATTGATATTTGAGAGCAAGGGTATATTAGGGTTTTTGAAATTTGAATCTAGGTTTTTACATTCAGGCAATTATTTTTAAAAAGATTGTTTCACCGGCACAGCTACGGTAGGCAGGATTGCTTTTCTGATTTAAAAAATGCCCTAAAAACATTATTTGTGTGAAATGTAGCTGCACCTGGCACAGTTTTCCTCCCCTTTCTGGATCCCTCATAGTGGGGCTCCCCTGAGATCATTGACCTTGCGCTCTTGCTTGTTCTGTGATCCCCTCCCTCACAGACCTTTCCCTGGTGGCCAACCCTTTTGTTTTACATATGCTGTGACCACAAGAACCTTCAGAAAATACAATACTGTTTAACCTTGCTAGAGGAAATAGAAGAGATTTATTTCTCAGCCTTACCTAGAAATCTAGTAGCTCTGTCATGCCTTTCAACCTGACTTCTGAAAATATGGTCTTTCTTCCTACTTTGTCTTTCTTTCTTCACTGGTCTTTAAAATTTTCCCTTAAGTTCCAAAAAGGTTACTGTTCACACTTTTCTGTAGTGTGCCTCCTTGTCCAGAATAATTTTCCTAAGAAAGACAAGACAGGAAAAGAAAAATGCCGTTATAAATGTTCTTTTTTTTTTACAGATATCCCTGAACATAGGGAAATATCAGAAGTCATTCCTCTTTATCCATTTACTGATTGGCTTCCTAATTTAGACAAAGAAAGTATGCCAGCCATATACAGCAAATTCCAGATTTTAGGTTACGTTGTGCCCAAAAATTATTACTGGCCAGTCCTAAACCACTTTATTTGTATTACAGATGTTTCAAATCAGTGTCGTGATATAGTACTATCTACATACACTACTTTGAGGTAGAGGTAGATTTGCTGCCTTGAAGAGTTTCTTTCTTTTGTCAGCAAGCAAGGAAGTCTAGGTGGGGAAAAAAGAGAATATGTTATGTGAAATGTGGATAAATCAACTGACTTGCTGAAGATTTAAAGTAAAAGTGGATTTTTTGACTGTAATGTTGTTTGTTGAAACCTACAGTCTTTTGTCACTGACATCAGTGGCATAAAAACCCCTGAGTTTTCCCATATCTGGTGCTCCAGCTCAAATCTCAGTTTCCCTCTACTGAATTTCAGTCTTGATGATGCACATTCAAAATATTTGTCTATGCTTGTCTTCTATGGCTTTTCATGTAATAATAAGAGGTGGGTAAAACTTTTCAAACATAATGGATATAGGTTGAAAATTGTCTTCTCTTTACAGAGTGACAAGGAGAGTAAAGAGGGAAGAGAGGAAAATTCTTTCAGCTTTGAAAAAAAGAGAAACTTACCTCAATGGTAGCAATGAAAGACAATTTTCCCTCATGCTAAGTATCAGAAAGATGGAAAGAGTTGCAGCTAGTTGCCTTCTGCAGGCAGAATTATATTTTGAAAGACCATTTTCAGCTAATTTGGCTGTTGTGCAGTTTGAACTTTATGAATTGACTTGTAATTGGTCCATGCTGTCAATGGGAAAACCTACAAGTATTGAACATGACATTTTTAAGAAGGTTACTGTCATCTAGTCCTCCATTTAGTGGCTTTGCAGAGAGTTATAATTGGCCTAACAAGCCTAGTAACCTGTCCTACTTCCAATTATAATGTACAGCTTCATTTATATCTTTTCTTTATTTACTGATACGTAATAATTCGCTGCACATGCTTCAAAATAAAGCTGTCTCACCATGGAATGTGTGAGTTCTTTTGATATACATGCATATATGTGCCCATACACAAATGATATCACTTACACATGCATATAACTGTGTTTATATATATTCTGAAGAGTTCATGTACATATGTTTTTTAATATATGTATTTATATATATATATACACACACACATGTATCTTCTTACTCTGTTTAATTAAGTACAAAGTCTCCTGTTGCTTTTAAATTTCTGGTGGGGACAGGGAGATAGTGTTTTCTCCAGACCTTTGTTAAGTTTATGTGATTATTCTGGCTAGAATTGATAATACATTCATGTAGATGTAATTCTCGGGACTGGAAAAGAAGGAGAAGCATAGGAAAATGAGCAGCCTGATGAACTCAGTGCATTCATTATCAACTTAGATTTGCATGAAGGAGAAGCTGTTGGCTTCTTATAAAATTAGAATGGCATCATTAATTTTGTTTACTACACAAGCAATTTTTAGCGCGTGTGAGATTTACGGGCAGTTTGCAGGTGAACACATCTTGTTAAACAGCCTTGTGGAAAGAGCTCTGCAGAAGCATCTGCACTCATCCTGCCCCCCCCCCAAAGCAGAATTTTTGTGTTGTGTTCACTGCAAGGAGAATGTTGGCAAGTCACAATGGTGAACAATGAAGTAAAGGGGGGATCAGTGATGAAATAAAAAAAAAAAAAAAGAAGTAGAGAAGCAGCTAGGGAACTGATATTTTAATGCATTCATAAAGTTAAAAGTTTCAGACTTTCAATGATTTCTTCATTTATGGCAACTTGGTTTCCACTGCTATGCACTCCTTGCTTGTTTTAGTAAAGACTGAGTGGTGGGACACCAGTCCATAAAAACAAAACAAAAACAAGCAAACAAACTAAAAATATAACCACAAAAACCAAACAAACAACAAAAAAACAACCAAACAAAAAAAAACCACACACACACAAAAAAAACCCCGAGAAACACAACACAACCAACCAACCAAACCTTTTAACCTTTTAGATGTGAACAAGAGAAGCAAAGACACCAGAAAAGAGTTTGGTCTTTCTCCTTTTCTTTCATGTCTTTTGGTCTCAAGCATAGCTGCCTTTGAATTGTTGATGTAGTTCTGCCCTACAAGAAGGGCCAGCAGGAGAGGAATTACACATTTTGTTGTTTGTTGTTGTTGTTGTTTTTTTTTTTTTTTAATGGAGATGCTCTTGAATGAATGCCTTCTCAGAGTGTACTTGTGAATTTAGAGAGGTGTGGATAGCATCTTTTTGAGTAATTTAATTAATTTCATTAACAGAATTATTCCATTCTAATTGGGTTCTGAGTAGTATTTTATTTCAACACCATTATCCTCGAGCCTTAGAAAACAATGGTTCTGTTTATTCTGGTGATAGAGTGGTTGTTAGTGAAACATTTTAAACTACAGTCTTGTTTTTTTTTACCCTGTTGGGCATGAAAAACTAGCAGCATAAACTATTCAGGACACTCAAGGAAGGCTGTAGTGTCTGTCCCTGTTTCTCTGAGTTTGAGCATTGGTCACTGTTGGTTGAAATATCATCTATTCCTTTTGGTGTGCATGCTCCATTAGAGTGCAAGAACAATCTGACGATACAGGCTTCAATGAAGAAAAATAGTGATCACATAGCAGATTATAAATCATTGGAGTATCTGCAGATTAACTGGTGCGTATTTGCATCAGCTTCACAGAGGAGTGATGTTTCAAGAAGTAGGAGCAGGGGGACGACATAAGATTTAGGTTCTTCAGAACGTAGTTTTGGCAAGGCAAATTGTGCTTTAAGTTTTAGAATTCACTAATGTGTGTGCACGTGTTCTCACCTACTTGTGACTAACGATCCGTGATTTTTCTGCACTCCTCACCATGCCTATTTGAGTGTGTATTCTGATGTATTTTTCCAGCTTCTCAACACAGGCTTTCTGACAGAATCATAGATCTGAACTCTCTCACAGCACAGCAGTGTCTCTAATAAATAGGTCAAATAATCTTAGAAACGGTGTTTGTTAGCTTTGAATCGATAGTGATGAAGTTTCTCTGTGTTCTTGCTTGCTCAAACTTCTGTCTAATCTATCTTTGTTCTCTTCTCCTTGTGCAATCTTTTCCTTGCTTCCAGTGGCTGCTACAAAGAACAAAGCTAGAGGTGAGTTTGTGCCTGCACCCTTCAATTTGCATTGCATGGTTCTGCAGCCCACGCATTTTCTCCCAAGGTTGTTTCTGCTCCTCCAAACAAAGGAAAATATCTTTAGGTCCTGTGGTGTGATAGATTAGTTCTTTACAATTTTCTAATTGCACCTAAGTGCATTGTTTATCAATCAGCACTGCTCATGCTGTATTTTGTTAATTGCTTTAATTTGGGAGGTTTTTTAGCAAAAAGATAAAACTAAGTACTTTGTAGTTAGATTTCTGACTTGCATTAGAGTAATGTAGGGATATTGATGGCATTTTAATCGAAATGAAGATATTGCATAAAAATGCTCATAAATATGTAAATGTAATTTATATTTTTTATCTCTAGTCATAGTCATAAATATCTGAACAGAGAACAATGAACTCCTAAGTGTGTCCTAAGCATCCCCTGTCTTTTCACACTGGTATAAATGATCATCACTGTTCCTGATAGCGTACCAATATTTAGAAAAGCATACTATGATATCTGCAGAGATTTATGGCTTCAGAGCAGCAAGGTGATTGCCACAAATCAGTGTGACAAAGAAGTAAACCTTTCAGAACTAATCATGTAAGGTCAGCAGTGCTGTAAACCATTTCCTGAATTTCAACGAAGCAGTGATGTGGCAAATGTAACTTGAGGGGTGTATTTTGACTTACAGATACACATAAATCGATGCATACATGTTCATATATACAGATGCACATGCATTTATGTGTATGAACATATATTTTCATAGAAAACTGTGAAAATATGTATTTTGCTGTGATTTTTATATTATTTCTGGTGGATGAATTTGAGTTGTCTGATAATTAAACATCAGATTTTAAGGCAAAAATCCATGCTAGTTTACATGTGTTTTGGAAGTTAAGATTCACAATGTTTGCAAAGTTCAATTTCATACATTGCTTAGCTTGAGGTTGTAGACCAATAATAATAATCAAAGAAAACACAGCCAGTTGAGGGTGTTTATGTATTAGAATAATTAAACCAATAATTAAAATACACCTCAGGTTTGGTGGGTTTTTTTAGTTTGTTTTTTTTTTTTTTGACCCTTGCATGGCTTTTTCTAAGATACTTTACTCAGAAACTTTGCATGCATTGGGTGACGTGAATGAGGGGAGCGAACAAAGTCAAACTGATCTATTTGCCTATGCATGCTTTGAAATTTGCTATACTCCTTTCTGTACTGTTGTGTGTTCACCTGTGATGCTGTGTAACAGCGGTCAAGACTTTGAGACCTTCACAATTAACAAAAAAGAAAAAGCCCAAACCAAAACAACATCCACAGAGGCGACTTTTCAGCACCAATAAACACAATCTCATCAGTATTCAGTGATTAGCTGATATTCCCATATATTGCCATTCGAACAGAAACAGCCCTGGAGGCACAGGAATTATAGGATGAGTCAGAATTTCTCGTGGGTACCACTCATCTGGGAGCATTAGCACACCCTTATTTCAGGAGTGCACATGCATATTGACTGCACAGCTGAAACTCCATGTACTGAACAAGGTTTGACAGCCTCTGTGATCTGCGTTATCTTTGGAGATCTCTTGCTCAGCTGCGCAGTGCCTTCAAGAAGTCCTCAGCCTTTCCTTTGGAGCTGAACAGCCCTGTTATGAAAGCACCCAGTATCCACAAGAATTTCAGTCCTGCAATAGTTCTATCTTTCCCCAAAATCATAGGACCTATTTTATAATCTCCTGTGGTGGAAGACATGAAGTAGAGGATGCCTTACTGCTTTTCTCATTACTCTGTCTAAGCAGTAAAGAAAGGTCTGTTCCTCCTTTTCAAGTCTAATACTTAACTGGCAAACAGTTCTCTAATATTGCACTGGAAACATCAATTCACAACGGAGAGAATTCTCAGGAGGAGTTTCTCTTTTGGCACTTATAATATGTGAAATCCAGCAGGTCCTTTATGTCTTTGCTCTTATGTATGGATCTTCATCTTTCCTTTCGGAAAGTCTGGAATTTGTGCTGCCATTTTCAGCAAGGCACAGTTGACCTCATGCCTGCCCTAAGATCTGAGGGTTCCAGAGCACATTATTAAGTGATATTCTGTGGGATCGCCTGTCTTTTGTTTGTGCATTGTTGGCATGGGAAAACTCCTGCTGGTCTCCACTTCCCTCCCCCTCCTTGTGGAATTGTCTGTAAGCTGAACACCAGAGCCTTTGCTCTCAAACATTGCATTCAATGCTATTTCCTGAAGTATTTTCTCAGTCTTTGTTGAGGACTGCTTGTATTAAGTGCTGTAAAGCAGCTGTTGAACTCTCTACTTTAGCCTTGCTTTGAGGCACTTAGAATCAATTTAGGTTGAAAGGTCATCTGGTCTGCAGGTCATTTGGACTGAGCTACCACGTAAGTAAAACCCACTTAAATCTGTTTGCTCACAGCCTTCCAGTCAAATTGAAGTATCTCAAGGATTTCACAGCTCCAGGACAGAATTGCACTATGATTGCTTGATTTTACCATGGTTTCCTTTCTTAGACGTTTTATTACCTAGAAGAAGTTGTATGAAGTTTTCTGTGGTCTCCAGAGAGGGTAAATACTTGGACTTCTCAGAGAAGGAGAGATCTTCCTTTGGACTCCTGGGCAGATGCTGCCACAGGATGTTTATGGGCAGAATGCTTGGGACATTTCCGAGAAGTCTAGTTCAGAAGGGATTGAAAGGTTGGCGAGGGCAAAATGAAACATGAAAATGGTTATTTATAGCGCTTAATTTGATGAAGCAGAAACTGAAGATGCCACCTGAAAATCTCAGACTATCAGAGGGTTTTTTTTCAGTGCATGAATATTTTAGGGACCATTTCTTAATGCACCAGATGAAATTTGTTTAACTTGATTTCTATAAATGAACATTTCCTCTGGCAGAGCACCTGTTTGAAGACTGCTTGACCTCTTAAGAAGTGCTGTTGTGACAATTTTGGGACAATATTCTTGCAGATATCTTCTGGCAGCAGTTAAAAATGGTTGCCAACCTCAATGGTCTTACCAGATATGCTAGTGATGTGTCAATTTTCAGCCAGCAAGTGGAGGAGAGGGCCAAGTGTCTTCATTCAAATGTAATTAGTTGTGGAATGGAGTTCTGTGCTTCTCATTTTCACTTCTTTGATACATTTGAGGTCATCTGCTATTAAAGAGTTATTGCCAGAGTTGTCCCAAACCTGTAGTTAGGCAATTGGTTTTTAACCCTTCAAAGTATAAATTGGAGATTTTGTTAATTTTGGTTGTGGTGGGGTTTGTTGTTTTTTTTGTTTGTTTGAGGGCACTTTTTGTTGTTTTTGTTCCTTTTTTTTTTTTTTTAGTTGGGAATAGTGAGGATGACTGTGGCAACTTCTTATAAAGAAAAAAAAGAATATAAAGGCCAACTTCTATTGCAGGAGGGGAAAGCAAGCCCTTCAGAAAGATCCCTTAGCATCTGCTTGTTGAGAAGTACTACATTCCTTCCTGTTCCTAAGACTCCTGTGGCCCACAGATTAGAAATGGTGACATCGCCAAGAAGATTTTTTAAGTCCCCAAGAAGAGGGAAGATGTTACTGCTTTAATATTGTAGGATTCATACTATCCAATCCATATTAAAAACCTACTGAATTGGTAGCTATTTCTGCCATGCTTCTTTCCCCCATTTGAGCTGTGTATGAAGCTCTATTTTTAATTTTTTTTTCTCAGGGGAAATACCATTTGTATCATAGGGCCACTGCTTCTCATAGCAAAGTACTGCTGTAGTACCCAGACAATGGTATATTCTCTCTCAAAAACTGGCATAAAAGCTGTACTTCTGATAGTTCTAGGAGATGTCCTTTTAATGGGAGATATCTTCAAACTTTTTCTATTTTAGTGTAACAGTTTTGAGTCCTGTAAGTGCCTTGAACTCTATCTCACTGGCCTCACAAGTTGGATAAAACAGAACTATGCGGCCTGTTGGATATCCAGGGGATTTTTGAGTTGTGTCTTATTCTTGACTTTTATTGCTTCTGTATCCCAAAGAAACTCCATTTTTGAGAACCATGGAAAACGTTGCAGAAGTATATTGTTTCTGCCTTACTTTTAAAAGAGGAGACTGATTCTCCTTCAGAAACATAAGATTACATTTAGCTTTTACAATGCTACTTAAGGCTTACATTTCAGTCTGCAATATAAATCATCACAGCAGTTGATGCACTGTCTGAAAGCATCTTATCCGGGAGGCAAAGATCAGCAAAGATCACTCTGGACTTTATTCACTTGATTTATTTTGTTTGTTCTCATTATGTCAATGAAATTGGTATCAGCTTATTTAAAGCTTAAGTCAGGAGGGATCGTGTGAAGAGTGTTGTACCAACGTAACCAACATACTGTGTTATTGCCTGAATAGTTGTGCAATTACTCATGTTATATTTTAGTTAAGAATCTTTTTTTTTTTTCCCCAGAACTTCACCAGATCTTTATCATTTTTCATATTCTACCCAGCCATCTCTTGATATTCTTGTAGCATATGATAGTTCATTGTGTATGTTCAACATAAGTGTATTTGTAAATACATAGGTAAAGAATAGGTTTCATTCATAACAGAGCTTTGACTGAAAACCATACAAATGAGGAGAAATTGTGTTGGCCAGAACTTGTCAACACAATTGCAGGACCTACAGGTATAAACCTACCTTTTAAGTCCTTTCTTCAGTCCATGTAATTAGCCAAGGATATTTCGCCTTCAGAAAAGTATCATAGAATTAATTCAGTAACACAGCAGTTGTCCATGTAAGGAGCTGGATAAAATAAATCTACACAAAGGAGACCCAAACACTGCTATTCTTCTTATTCACATTATCTTCACAAAGTTCTTAGCTATTCAGTTACTGACACCAGTCTGGCATTAGCTTTGCTGTTGCTTTTTTTTTTTTTTTTTTTCCTTGTTGAGGAATAGATAACTCAGGGTATCATCTGCAGAAATGACACTCTGCAACATATTATGGCAAAAGCTGCGAACAAGTGGAAGTGTATAGATGTTGAAAGTGTGAATCCAATATAGAGCCTAGGGAAACTCCATAAATCAGTACTTTGGAAGAGCATTTATTTATGGTTATAAGCTTTCACCCCTGAGACATGTAGGAATAAAAACCTGTCATATTCCACCTTTACTACAAGGTCATTACAAAAAGCTTGCCAAGACTGTTGTAGTAGCATAGCGGGATCTGAAGCCCAATTGAAATTTTTCAGATATTCTAGTGCTATTGAAGTAGAGGAGCTCTGCTTTGTAAAATCTTATGATGTTTTTATTCAAAATACAGTTTCCACTTCTAAAGGTAGAATTTTCATATGTCACTTTAAGGTATTAAAAGCACCTTTAGTATTTGTAAGTGATTGTACTTTCAGAGAGAATAACAAAGCCAGTGTAGCCTTAATAACCATTCCTTTACTGTCTCTTTGGTATTACCTCCCCTGTAGTTTAGTCACTGCTTCCAGTATATAAAGCCTGTGCTTTCCTCCAAGGATTAAATTCTGTCCACTGGTTAAACTTGTGAGGCTGAAACATAGGGATTTCAGTTTTCCTCCATGATTTCTCATGGACGTTAAGGGTCAGAGTTTTCTCATATTGAGCATTTCTGATGAGGAAGAAAGTGGTGATGTAGAACCAAATTTCATGCTTGTCTGTGAAGACAGTCCACAGAGAAACAAAAAAAAAACCAGAAAAGTTTGGAAGTGAAAAAGTTTTGAAAATGACCATGTAGAGAGTGTAGAAGGACTGTGAAGGTTTAAATTTAAAATTGTGTTGGGTCTTGTTAATTTTTTTTTTTAGTAGCCTCTTAAATGCAAAAGTTCACATATAGATCAAGACACTAGATTATTTCACAACTTAGTTTTCTATTAGATAATGTAAAACATTATCATTATATCTAAAAAATATCATGCATATCTACTTTAGTATACTATGTATATGCCATTTGTCCTAAGAGATTTGGGAGAGAAAGCAGTTGCCTGAGTTCTGGAGAGGTTTTTAGAAAAGTCACAAAATATGTTCATGTCCTTTCTTTCCTTCCTTACAAACTCCAGCTGTGATCCTTGGGGGGAAAAGCTGGAATCATAATGATGATAATAATTTGAAACAAAGTTGCTGACTTCTCCTTACTCCTTGTAGTTATACTTGGGAAATACTTGGCCCTAACATCTGTAAGGTCTTTCCCATATTGAGAGAGCTGAGATTTCCACATGATGTCATGTGTACGCAGTTGAAATGCTCTACCATTGTAGTTCCTGCCAGAATTCTTCTGCCATTCAAGGTACCAAGTCCTGCTACATAATAAGAAGACCAAAAAAACATGAATCAGCTCTTCATTTTTAGATGGAACAGCACTGGAAGAAGCAGTTTGACAAACCTGTGTGTCCTCTTTACTGCTTTCAATGCATTTTATTCTGTTTTCCAAAGCGGATGCAGAAAAAACCAGTATTAACAGTTGAGATCATATAAGACACTCACTAAAGTTCCAGGTTATTATGGAATAGAGCTGCTCTAACAGCACGGAAATACCAAAGGGAAGGTACAAAGATCTGTAGGGGCAGGCTATTGCTGTCAACATGTCCTTTTTATTTGAGAGGCATCTACACTGAGCCAATGGGTCAGTCATTTATTGACTGATTTTTTTTTTTATTTTTTTTTTTTTTTTTTAACCAGTGCAGAAGAATTTGGGATGGAATAAGGACAGTGTCTGCTTTCACACTTGTGAAATGCAGCACAGCTGTGGGAGGGGGACTCTAGGAAGGAAGTTCTGAGATGGACCTGATTACCATTGACTAAAGCATTTTATCAGTTCTTATTCCCCACCTTTCAGATAGGCCACTCTTCCCTCCACAATGGTTAGTACAAATTGTGATTGCCTATTTTTATTTTTTGTTTTTCAATTTGTCTGTGCTCATTTGGGTGCTGAGCATGTGAGACTGTCAAAAGCAGTGTATTAGGAGAGCTTGCCATACTTGAACAGAACTCTGCTGGAAATGTGGTTGCTTTATTGGCTGTTTGAATGGATGTACTGCTGTAAATCTGGTCATGGTTTTGAGCATTGAGCCCTTATGACTATCTGCAAAGAATTTCGGAAGGCAGCACATTGCATTTCAGGCACATATTGCTGCGTGCTGGCTCAGTTAGGTAATTTGTCAGATTCCAGGCAGACAAAACACTTTTCTTCAGAGTGTAGACTGTTTATTTAGGCACAATCAAAAGGATATAGTGAGCTCCCAAGATGTGTTCATCATATTTTCTATGTCCTGTGGAATTGTTCGGCACGAGTGCCTAATATCTGGCAGTTGCATGGAGCTGCTGCTCTGAGGCAGGTTGTCAGCTTCTTTGTCCTAAATATCTAAATTTCCCAACTTCTATTGAGATTTGGGGTTTTTTTTTCAAAATTTCTTATAGAGAAGAGGGAATTGATAATGATACTTAAATACAGGAGAGTAGATAACAGTTGGTGTACAGGTTAAACCCATGGCCACTGATTTTTATTTTTCTGAAGATACAGACACTTTTAAAAATACAGGCTTTTCTTTCAGGCTTGGTTTTGTTCCAGTGTGCTTTTATAACAAAAGGAAGTGGAAAAAAAGCTTTAAGTACAAGGAATTTTTTTTTTTTCCTCAAATGCTCTTTTGAAAACCAGAGGACTTATAATGATTCTACACGTTAGGTCAGATCTCAAGATTTGTTCTTTAGATCTCTGTGTGAGATCAGATCTTCAGAGAATTTATTTTATTTTAGTGGTCAGTGAAACACACGGTGTTTAAATGGCTGAGGATTCACCAACACTGCTACCATTTGTGGGTTTATGTTAATTCTAACTTAGTTTTTTGATTGAAGCATAAAGGCCTAAATCAGCTAAGGCTTTTTCATGTGTGCTATTATAGTTTCATAGGGATCTCTGGTTCTTTGTAAGTAAGCATTATGCTCAGCATTCTTCTGGGTTTCTTTCAAGGGCTGGTTAACTTCAAGGTCTTCCTCACATTTTAATTATGGGCTGCATATAAAGGAAAGGTAAAGGAAAACACTTGAGCGGAGTACTTTGGAGGGATTTTTGTTCCTGTGCTGTTCATACATTGCTATTTAAAAAAAATCTGCTGTGATTAGAGATGGTCGTGGGATGATTTCTGTTGATCTGTTGACCACAAGATCTGTTGGATCATTAGAGATCCTAAAGAGAAATACTCAGTGCTTGTTTACCATACACCTTAAATTGTTGATTCCGAATTAACATCCTCAGTCACTCCTCACCCAGTTGCAGAACACCCAACTCCTTCTCTGTTAAGCTGATAAAATGAATAATATCTCTTATAAAAACTATTTGGCAACGTCACATTGTCTTTATGCAGCTTCTCAGCTCATATAAAAGAACCAGAGCTCTGTTTGGAGTATTGCAAATAATTTCAGATTGCAGAAGAAAACCTCTGCCATTTATGTTTTGGAAGCTGTTGCAGGCTCCCAGGAAGCTAAACAGATGAATGAGTCTCTTCCTGTTCTTCACAGGTTGCTGCAACTCAAAGTATGTCAGTACCAGCACCACAGGAAAGAAAAAATCTCAGTTTTTCCTTTTCAGGATCCTGATTCTATGAATCTATGAAATCAGAAAATCAGATCTGGAAGCTAAATAGATTAACTAATAGATTAATAACATATAGTAATTAACAAAAAAAAAAACAAAACAAAACAAAAAAAAAAAAAACCAAAAAAAACCAAAAACAAACAAACAAAAAAAACAACCAAGCAGCCCAAAACATTGTAACTATTGGATCTTTTCATTTGTTGTTTCAGCATTCTGTTCATGGGCTCCCTAGAGACCTGCTAGCTAAAATCCATGATTCCAACTTAGTCTTCTGAGTTGAAATAATATGATAATTTTTTTTTTTTTTTAAAATGCTTTAACTTGACAAAAATCATTCAAAGGGAAATGAGCAAGAGAATTAAGGAATTTGAAATAAAATTAAGTGTAGCTCTCAGGAGAGAATGAAACACTGGAGAGAAGGCCATGGAAAGGAATGGTGCAGTCAGCCTTTGCAGCAGCCAGAAGTAGAGGCTCTTCCTGTGTTTTGCAGGTCCCCATGTGTCTTATAGAAGTCACTGTCAGTTTGCCAAAATCTGGTTTAAAGGGTGCAAGCTAAGATAAGACTATAAATTCCTGATTTATGTTAGTACCTGTGCACATAGAATGCATCCCTCTGGTTTCCCACAGACCCACTCTTCTTTTGTTAACTGGTACTGAGAATACTGCAGCCCTTTTTCTTTTGTGAAGGGTGACTCTCCTATCTTTTTGGGTTTTCTAATAGTTATTCTTATATTCTGTATGCATACATTTTATGTGCTGTGTGTGGTTTATCATGAGAAAAAGGGTTTATTTTAGTTGATGAAGAAACAATTCTACGTAACTAAGTTTTTCAAAGTAGATTTTTATTTTTTTTGCCTTTTGCGTAGTTTCCTTTTTTACTCAAAAAGCCTGTCATTGGAAATTCCTTTGTTTCATTACCTAATTTCCTTCAGAAGTAGCTGTTTTCATTTGTTTTGGGGAGCAGTATTTATTTTGTTTATTCATCATTGATTTCTGGAAATGTGAAGTGTATCAGCTAATGCTTTCCAAATAGAAGCTCCGAAATGAAGGGAGAATATCAATCCCTGCATTAACGTCCATTTGCATTTTGGGAATTTACAAGTGTGTAACACTAATGAGCTAATAATTCAGTGTTCTTTCAGATAATGTTATGTACAGAAATGAATAGAATGAATGGGCTTCCCTACCGTGGTTGTGCTTCTCTTACAGAATTTAATTTTTATAGTGATTATCGTAATGGACTACCCCTCCCACTCCAACAATAAATATTCCCCAGAAGGCAGATTAGTAAAAATGCTTTTCCAGAGCAGACATAGTAGAATTCCCCTGATCTTTGGCTTTTACTCTCTTCAAAAGCCCGGGAGGAAAAGTGGGCCTTGGACCTCTGTTGAGATAAGTTTCTGGGGTTTGAGACGCCAGCAGTGAGCAAGGTCCAGTATTTCTCCCTAATATCTGATCTAAACCTACTCTCTTTTAATTTGAAGCCATTCCCCCTTGTCCTGTCTCCATATGCTCTTGTAAATAGTCTTCCTTTATTCAACTGCCATTTTAATCTTGATCAAAATATATCCAGTCATTTCTGTAGGTTGGTGACAGCTATTTTAATAACTTTACATTTTTAAAAAATAAATTCTACTTTCTTTAGTGCTTCTGTGAAGAGCAAAGTGTTATTTCCTGCGACAATTACACTAAATAAGATGTCATATCAGTGATTTTGGGTGTAAAGCTGTCAGTCTTACCTGAAAAATGTTAACATGTTTCCCAAAAGATGTGAATTTGGTTGAGTTCTTGAAGCAGAGTATTCAAGCCCTTTGGCTGTTCTAAAATGTAGGCTGTTTATGGTATTCAGGAGCATGAGCAGCTATGAGAGGTATTCTTGATCATCAAAATCAGTCCCTATAGGCATTATGCATTTCCTCCTCTCTCTGCATTCTTCTGAAAAGCTGTGGACTTTTGTTTGTTTGTGGATTTGTTGTTTTTTGTTTGGTGTTGGTTGGTTGGTTTGGTTTGGTTTTGGTTTGTCTTCCTCCTCAGCTCGTTATTTTATTAGGGAAGCTCTGAACCCTTCCCTTACTTTGTTATTTTATTAGGGAAGCTCTGAACCCTTTCCCTAACTGACAGGTCTACTCTTTTACTTTTCTTAAGCAGCATATTCACATAACTTTTTATTTTGTCAAGATTATCTTTAATTATGAACATCTTCTCCCATGTAATTTCTTTTATCTCTGTGAATAATACATATAACTATAATTTCTTCTCCCAGTCTTTGTTTTGGTAGACACATATTTTTCAGACTCTTCTATTTCTAGTGTGATATTTTTTCCAGTGTCTCATGGTGTGAATTGGCTGCTGTTGACTGAAGTGAGCAGAAAAGTCTCCAGTGTTCTACCTGGGATTCACTCCATCTTTTCTATCCAGCCTTCCTACCTCTACCAGAAATACTTCAGCTGTCTTACAACTGCTTCCCTTGAAGCTGCTCCATATTGGTCATTCATACTCATCCAGTGATAAATTAGAAAATGTGTCTTCTTCCTGCTTGGTTGTTCTCAGCTAACGAGATTCTAAGGTATAGCTGAAGTTTCAATTTTTAATCCCCAAGTGCATGGGGATTTTTTCTCATTTCTATTACTGCAGTCCTAAAGGCTGTCCAGCACTTTCTGTGAGGTGTATCAACCCTCTTCTGTATGAATGATACTTTTAGTTTTCACCTCTTCCTGGTCATTTGCAGGGAACAAATTCACTTTTCCTTCCCAATCTGCACAAGGTCACTTGGCGGTGGATTTGTTAACTGGGATATTTTGGTCGGGACACTGATATCTTGCAAGTGTAATGCTACTTAGTAATGGTAAAAAGGCAAGCAGTGAGATACAGAAAAAAAAAAAAATTCTAATCTCAGATAAGTTATACCTATACTACCTACATAATAATTTCCTGACAGGTGGGGTTGTTGTATTTTTCTTCCCATAATTTTCTGCTGGTCATTTTCATGAACTTTGTAGTCATATTGTTACTTCATCTGTATCCTAAGTACGTAAAATATTGTAAAATTGTGCTCTGTACCTGCAGAATTGTATTTGGCTTAGCCATATATCCTTAAAAGACTTTATTGGACATTTCCTGGTTTTTGCACCATTTTGTATTTAATTCCTGAGGTGTCTTATGTCTATCTTCTAGAGCATTCCAATCTGCTACAGGTATTGTAAATCCTATTCCATAGTTCCTGTTTGCTTGTTGATCACACTCTCTGGCTTATCAGTACCTCATTGATGGACTTAAAAATGATTATATGTTTCTCTCTCTCTCATGGTTTTTTTTTTTTTTTTTTTTTTTTTTTTTTTTTTTTTTTTTTTTTTTTTTCTTTCCCCCTTTTTTTTTTTTTTTTTTTTTTTTTTTTTTTTTTTTTTTTTTTTTTTTTTTTTTTCCCCCAGGCATTCATGGCATTATTTCACATTATAAAAGCTTTCCCTTGGGAATTCTTGGTATTCAGGCATGCTCCTTGTTTTTGCAGTGATCCATGACAGCCAGGGAATGATTTTTTTTTTTCTTCCTCTTTGAATATGTGCAGCATCACTCAGTACCAGCCTTGCTGCTCCTGTAGAGGCACAACTTGTTACTCTGTCAGCAGCTTGGTGTAGTGTCATGGGGAGCTCAACACCTGTTCCAGTGACCAGCAGAGATTAACATTTTCCATGTCAGGTCATTTACTTGGCTTGTCAGAGTGCAAGATTATGGCTGAAAGGGTACAGTGACTTGAAAACATAAGTTTTTTTCAATTTATGGAACAAAGTTGCAAAAGTACAAAGCATAGTATAGTTTTGAGTTACAGTATAAATGTAACAGAGTCTATCTGTGTCCCTCATTGGCAATAAAGCAGTCTGTTATGATCTTGACATAGGGTTTAAGATGATCTTGACTGGCTTTAAGATGCTTTCCCCATGCATGGGGCAGAAAAGAGGCCTTTTAATGTCTTAGAATTTCACTAGTTGGATGTTTCCTTTCTAATATCTCAAGTTACTTCCTAGGAAAAAAAGATTATGTATCTTCCTGGGTTGTGTTTTTTTTTTTTTTTGGGTTGGGTTTGTTTGTTTGTTTGTTTTTATGAGGCAGGGTTGTCCAACCCCTTTCCCTGGATTCTGGTCAAAGCCTGTTACAGAAAAGAAGGCAAAACAATGGTTTTATATACTTGAGGCCTGTGTGAAGGGTGATGGCAGGGAGGAACTCCTGAAAGGAAAAAGATGGCACTGAATTATGTGGGAAAGGACTTTTAATTAAACAGCCACAGAAGTTTTACATATCAGTTAAACTAAACCATGTTTCTAGTGCCCAGCTTCCATAGTGATTTGAATTTCAGAATTTTTTCTGGTATGCCATCCCCTGGCCTTAAAATGTGTGTGAGAGAAGTGGGGATCCTTGGAGGAGGAACTGCTGTGCTGGAGGAGAGATCTGGGATGGTGACAGGAGGGTGCCAAGTAAAGGACAGACAAAGCTTCTCAACCAGTGGCTTGTGATTGAAATTAGCCATTCAGACTCAAAAGCTGTCGAGCTTTGAGTTTCAGCCGTTGCTGTTCCCTTATCTACAGTAATAGGGATTCAATATCTACAAAATAGTAAACTAGGCATTTCTAAATGAAAATTGTCATTGTTCCTCTCTGCGTTTTGAAGTGATTAGGCTTTGTTGGGTGCATTACAGTGTGAAGTCAGATTGCAGCATGGAAGTTCACTAAAATAGGTTTGCTCTTTCTCTAAATCAGTGTGAAACTAAGCAGAATTTTTTTTGGCTCTTGAACTCTCTGAGCCTCCAAAATGCACAGATGCTGCCTTAGATACCTTTAGATTCATTCTTGAAGAGGAGAGGCTGGCAGCTGAGACATGCTTGGGCAGCCCAGGAAGCCTGGAAAATTGATATGAAACAGAAGCTGGAGAGAAGCAGTACCTCCAACTTATTTTATTTTCCATTGATTTAAATTTTCTATCAAAAAGTAATGATCGCAGTGTTTTCTAGTGGGGATTGACATCTATTTTTCTAAGAATAAAGGGCAAAAATGACATTTGGATTCCAGAAGAAATGTCATTTAGCTGTGTCAAAGAAAGTATCTGGGACTCTAATGACCTACTTTCCTGTTAAGTCTCTAGGCCATTGCTGAAGTTAGGAGCATAGGGAAAATACATTTCATCTTCAAAGACTTCAAGATGAGGTTTATAACTTTCTTAAGGAGAAAAAAAATGAATCCTCTCTCCTGAATTGAGACAGATAAAGTTTGAGCCCAAGATGGATATTTTTCCCTGAAGATTTGAAAATTCAACCACCTGCTTTAAATGAGAAGTTAGAAAAAATGCACTGTGTTAAACCAGTGTAGTCTGTTTGAAAAGAAGGTGAAAATTATATAATTTTACTTCTCTATAGATCTAAATACATAGAAAAGGCTTTGGATGACACAAATAGCACAAGGACTAAAAAATACTTTCATATATCCATGGGTCCTAAGGGTACTAACAGATGAAGTGGCTAAATCCTTATATTTCAGAAGTTGTGGCAAGGTGGTGAACTTCCCACTGGCTGCAGAAAAGGAAATTTAACCCTCATTTTTAGAAAAAAAAATAAAAGGAAAGAGCTATTAGACTTTAATCTGAAAGAGGGCAGTTTTAGATTAGATGTTAGGAGGAAATTCTTTACTGTTAGAGAGAAGCTGTGGATGTTCCATCCCTGGAAATGTTCAAGCCCAGTCTGGATGGGGCTTTGAGCAACCTGGTCTGAGGGAAGGTGTGCTGCCTGTGGCAGAGTTGTTGGAACCAGATTATCCTTAGGTCCCTTCCAACTCAAAACATTCTGTGCTCTGTTTCTATGATATCCTAACTGGAATCAGAACTGCTTTTGAGTTTTTGTAGGAAAATTACGCTTTGTATTTTCCCGACATATCGTATTAAGGCAGGTTGAGTATCAAGTGTATTTTACCATGTTTTTAGTTGAATCTGACAGCTTCCCTGCAGACTTTCATCCCTCTGCCTTAGAAAATAATAAAGTGCTCACAGCCACGAGTCCACACATGTACCAGGTAACCAAGCAGGCTCACAATGACTCTGTGTGTGGGGGTTTCAGATTGGTTTCCCAGTCCTCTGGAAGGAGCCAGATGACAGACTGTGGTCTCCTCATGTGATTCCGATTTGGATGGCAAAACCTGCGCTTGGTTTTGATTGTGCCTACTAAAAATCCCTGCTCTCACTCCAGTTTGTGGAGTTCAGTGAGGCAACCAGACAGAGATGCTAGCTTAGGTGTTGAGTCAGAAATAGTACAGCTAGGGCATAGCTGTGCATCAAAGCAGGCTAGGCACAGGGATAGAAGTGGAGCAGATGGCTCCTGGATCTCGCTGCCTCGGAGCTAGGAAAAGCATTGTGCCTCATTGGGCCACAAAGATATTCCCCACACTTCACTACTATTTCAGATTCTTTGGAACCTTTACTATAAATGAACCTGTACTAAAACCATCCTTATTTTGAAAAAAGAAGGAAAAGCTTTTTTTTTTTTTTTTTTTGTTTTTTTTTTTTTTTTTTTTTTTAATTGACCTACCATCCTGGATCTTGAATTCTCAAATGTCTTTTTTTTGTTCACAAAATTTACTGCATCACTGCAATCAGTACTTCACAGCTTTATCACCTGAGGAAGGGTTATGTGGTGAGGGGAGGTAGGTGAGAAGAAAAAAAAAAATGGTAGGAGGTGAAGACAGAAGAATGGAGAAGACAACTTTTTTTTTTTATTTTTTCAGTATATTCATTTTTGTGTTAGTGGCAATTACTTTTCACAAAATGTTGGACCTGGGTAAAGGGAAAAAGGAAAAAAGGTAAAATTTTTATCTCCCGCTTATTCAATGGCTCTCAAGCCCTCCTGTTCATGAACTCCAGCACCTTAGCATAGTTGTGTTGGAGCTTCCTGCATAATTCATCATAAAAGAACATGAGGCATTCAGCAGTCAGTGCTCATTCAGAGATGTTCTGCATTACTAGCAGCACTGGTAAATATGCCTGCTCCATACATAATTTATGGTTCTCAGCAGAGATAGTTTTATGCTTCATAATAGGCTGGCTTTGATCCCTTAAAATTTGTTTGTTCAACTTAGGGGTTGGGTGCAAAACAAAGACTTGAAAATCTCTTTCTTGCATTGCTTGTTTCAACAGTCATCATTTCCCCATCCCGTTAACAAGGTTGAAATTGTTTCTGACCCACTTTTGGGGAAATGAGCCTTCCTGTAATGGATTTTGTGTGTAAGACTTTTTATTAGCCAATTCCCTCCACACACAACTTGAAGTAGAATGAAAATTGGTTTGGAAACCTTAGTATAGTCTATTCTGTGCTTCTGCTTAAAGAATTTATTATTTCTTGTGACCTGTAGGAGGAAAATGCAGATAGACCTTGTGTTCTGTGAATCCCTCTTTGAATGCTGTGATACAGCTAGAGACTATATATAAATGTGTAAATGAATGTGTTGGAACTCATTGAGACGATTCCATTCTTCAAATTCAGTAAGTTCTTAAGGTTAAAAAAAAAAAAAAGGTTTTAAATATTTCCATTTCCAGCAATATTTCAAAACAAAATAATAAACTATGCATTTCTAAATTAAAATTCTCATTGTTCCTCTCTGCATTTTAAAGTCTGGGAAGTTTGGGGATTTTTTTAAACAGAATACCATTGGAATTGATCCATTTCTGTGACATGTATCAATTTGTCATTTAAGCATTTTCTGATGGAGTTTGTTCTTTCATCTTTCTCCTGCTTGATGTAATTTTCCGTGTCCTGTTCTCTCTCTGTTTTGTTTGGTTGGGTTTTTTTTTCCCAGTGATTGCTATACTTCAACCTATTATCATTCTTTGTTTTTAAAAGCCTTGTTTGCACCCAAGCTTTTTCAGCTATAAAATTTCAGAATTGCTAAGTGGTTTTCATTTCTTCAGCAAATAGTAAGACCTGCCCTTTGGAAACCAGGTCCCTTTTATACATGTCGAGTTAGGCATGTTAAAGACTGATTAAAAGTTGCTTTTCACTGTTCAGACTTCTTGTCATAAGCATTTTTCTTCCAGTTTCCTGATGTTTCAGTCCTCTGCAGGTAGTCTGCCCAAAGGAATGATTTAAATATTCTCCCTGTCTGCAGTTCAATTTGGTTTTCCTGTTTTTCTCCTCACTAGTCCAGTAATATGACCCTAGCTGCATCAGGTTCCAGTTGTGTAGTGTCATCTGCAAGGCATAACAACGTTTTAGTCCCTCCTTCCTTTCTGCTGTTACATTTTAGTGTTTCAAATGTTGGGGGCTTTTTACATAATGTGGATTCTTGGCTATTTTTAATGATTTAAATGAAGCCTACGTCTACACCATAAATTCAAGATGGAGAACGGGATAGAACAAGCTTTTTTGCATCCTTTTGACTTTTCTTCTGTAGTCATGAACCTGTGTGTGATCACACACCAGCAGAGTTTTTTCCTGACTTTTTAGGAGTGGGTTTGCTTCGAGAATGGGCATAGCTTCTCTACCTCATCTTTAATAGCACAGTCACACTAGGAAAGCTACCTTCTGCTTTTTACCTCCATTTGCTATTTCAATACTTTTGGCCGAGTCAATCTGCAAGTATATGAGGGAGAACAAATAAGAAATTTGCTTTCTGGTCTAACTTTCTTGTCTGGCAGAGCTAGCAAATGTTGCTTGTAGCAGCGAGGGGGAGTAGTCAGTTGGAACAGGTGTTGACAGATGTCATGATCTATTTCATTAAATGTCTATGGTTTCTGTAATTTTGGAGCAAAAATTTGATTTAATCTCTCTCTTGCAATAATACCTGTGTTTGCATTTATTCATGCAGTGTGTGCTGCACGGGCTCCAAGGGCTTTCTGCAAGCACAGAAAGGAGTTTTGGGTTTGCCGTACATTTTGTTCCAATCTAGCGGAACAGAACTCCCCATATCCAAACAAATGTGATATTGGTTTGGGGAGTGAGAGGGGCTGCTGGTTTTGTTGATTTTTTTTTTTT
>VXBN01001588.1:380322-396120 GCA_013397395.1 Sinosuthora webbiana | reverse complement strand
TTTTTTTTTTGGGGTTTGTTTTTCTTTCCCTTCTTCCCCATGATGTTGGCCTTCTGTACATGAAGCCTGAAGCAAGAGTATTTGTAACATCAGTAGTTAGAGCAGTCAAAAGCAAGTGAGTTTTCGGTGTCATTGTACTAGTTCTCAAATATAGACTGGGATAGAACTTTTTGACTTTTCCTTGCCCTTGTACCAGCATCTTAGTGCATTTGATGTGGCTTGTGGAACAGAAGATTCAGATTGCAGCAGCATTACAACATACAATTGTTTCTTTCACTTTTTCATTTGTATCTGAAAAAAAAAAGTTCTTATCTCTTGCTGCTCTGGGGCAAGTTTCATGTTGTTTGGTGTTCCATTTGTTTTCCTAATTAAAGATCCAGGTCTCACAATTGCTGGATTATATATNTCTATATATATATATATTTTTTTTTTTTTTCCCAAATGGCACTGCATAAAAAATTGGAAATATTTATGCAAATCGCAAATCATAATTTTATTGGTTGGTTTTGTCACCTTATTTTCATCCTTTCTTGGAGCTGATTCATTTTATTTAAAGATTTTTTTTTTTTTTTTCTTGAGAGAATAATTGGATGGAGCTGTTCTACCTGTTTTAAAGTAAATGAGTAAAAAGAAAAATACTCTTTATGGTCTAGTGCAGGTCTGCAAGAACTGTATATAGTTCTTACTGAAAACATAAGGAAGGTCTAGTTTTGGGTTTTTTAATT
This sequence comes from Sinosuthora webbiana, assembly GCA_013397395.1. Classification (NCBI taxonomy): domain Eukaryota; kingdom Metazoa; phylum Chordata; class Aves; order Passeriformes; family Sylviidae; genus Sinosuthora; species Sinosuthora webbiana. Next base: position 395,395 of record VXBN01001588.1, on the reverse strand, counting down.
TATTTCCCTCTTATCCCAACACAAAGCCATTAAAAGCTATTTTTACAGAGGGCATCTTCTAAGAACCTGTATATATTCCTAGAAAAGAGGGTTTCTATGCATGGGGAATGAGATTCTCTAGCTACAGTGAATTTATTATTTTGAAATAATTGCCCAGAAGCAGTGTAAATAATGTTAGAGTCTTTCAGTGAAACAGACACTACAATGTTGGCTTGTTTGGCGATTATAACAGTTACCTTGGTTTTTTGGTTTTTTTTCTGTGAAAACACAGAGCCAGAACTATGTTTAACTAAAACCCAACCAATTATTCTTGGCCTTTTAAATATATAAACTTCCTTTCTGGAATGTTATTGTAAGTTTTTTTTTTTTTTCTGTAAGTGAGCTTAGTGTAGTATTTAGGAGAACTCTGGGCGAGTTTTGACTCATTTTTTATAATCCTACTGCATTGCTATTCAGCCCCATACATCTGTTTGCATATAAGTATTTCTTGCACACAAGAAACCACAGATGTGTGATTCAGTAATGATTTTCTTTCTCACAAGCTGATAGCAGAGATGTCCTTCCCAGTCCTCATGACCTGGGTTGCACTGATTCAGGTGTTTGCCATCCAGACTGGGAGAGCTGAAACCCAGTCATTTCACGGGTTCAGTTCAGGGTCTGGCCAGCACACAGGGTGAGGGAAGCAGCATTTGAAAAGGGAAATAAGCATCTGGAGGAAAGCAGCACAGCAGAGATTTTCTAGACTCTGCTGCCAGTGGCAGAGGAAGGTAGATTTACCAATCCAAGTCTCTCATACAGGAGAAGCATGCTTGACAAAAGGCTTCAAGGCAACTGCTTTCCATGGCAGAAAGTATAAATTCTAAATGGGAGGATGTCTAAATTAGGCATGATTTAATTATATGTCAAATTAAGTGAGAAGATCAACTTTTCTTTTATGCCCCTGATTTTTATTAGACATGGTTTATTTTACAGCAAGCTACACTTCTAACTTTTGACTCATATTGGCATTACTGTGCTGATAAATTCATTTTCATCATTTTGGGAGAGCTGAAGAATGGAAAGTCCAACAAATGCTGTAAGAAAGATTTATAAGTGCATGTAATAGCCTGTAATTCCATGGTGCTCAGGAGAACTCGCTCAGGCTTTTTATACAGTGCATGATGGTAAAAGATGTCTTCACTGCTATCATTCTTTCTGTTCCTTTGATTCTCAGAGTCGAGCACAAGGAGCAACATCTAAAAGTGAGTAAAACAGCACTTGAAAGCTAGGTTTTTACTGAGGGTTTGGAAAGAATTTGTTATGGATTTTCTGTACCTTCTCACAGTGGGGATACATAACTATTGAAATTAAGATTAAAAAAGCAATATAATGATGTGACAGGTGACAGTGATCTCTATTCCACAACTGCCTGGCCCATAGGAGAGAGATGGAAGATATACACTGGTGATAGAATTTAACTTACCTCAGTCATTTAGTTGATATGATTTTTTTCCTTGTGGTTCTGTGAAAGAAACTCAGGAAGATCAGTAAAAGTGATGGTTACACTGGGAATTGGGGTATAGTGTAGAGATAGCTGTGCTTGCTCTAGGTCAGAAATGGAGAAACAGTCTAAATGAACCCTTGTAGGACTTGTCCTGTGGCCACTTTCCACTGCCTGTTTTGAAGACAAAACTCTAAGCACTGGACTATAGTGCTGAAAAGAAAAAAAGAGTCCAAGTGTGACAGATGCCTCGAGGCTGAGTATTGACTGAGAAGAGATTTGAATCATGGGCAAAGTCACCTTTTTGGTTTTTTGTGCTCTGTGCTCAGAGATGTAGAACTTAGTGCACTCTTTTTAAGCTGTATGTCTTCATCACAGAAAACCCCCACTACATCATCAGCTCCCCTTTCCCAATAAATCATTTTTCAAATCTTTATAATCTTAACTAACCACTCCTCAACAAAAGTAGTTACTCTGCAATGGCTGCAGAGGAGTCTGCATCTACAGACACGTGGATGTGTGTGGGTATAAAATCTGCAAGTAACAGTGTTAATAAAGCACATTGTGCTCTAAGCACTTGCTCGTTTGCTTTGTCAGTGTTCATAAACAAGTGCACGGTGTTGAGAATACAGAAATCTTGATACTCAAAACAAAGGCACTTGGTGAACAGGATCAGTTCTCTTGCCTTCCTCTCATATATGGTGTTTCAAGCAGGGATTCTGATAGCTCTGTGGAAGAATGCCAAGAATGAGATGCTTTGTGCAGACTGAAAGGAAAACAAATTAGTTGAACGTAAGCAGGCAAAAAGAGGTAGAAATACCCATGTTGTATTTTCATCTCTGTAGGTTTAAAAAACTAACAAAGACCAGCTAGGGGGAAAAAGAATTAAGACTTGTTTTACTCAAATATAGGGCAGGCTGTGACTGAAAGTTACTAAAATTACTATGCTCATTCTGAGGACCTAAAATATTATGTATTTTCAAAACTTACCTTAAAATTTCTAAGTTCAGAAACTCCCAGTTAACTTACATTACTCCACTTTGAAATGCATTAATTCATTGTAATGCTCTTTCATTTCTTCACCTGAGAAATGCACTCTGCTGTCTGGAAAAAGCCTTGCTATCTCAATCTGTTCAACAGATGTTAGTCATTGTGTCTCCTCCTCCCCTCTCCTGCCCTCCCCTGATATGCAAATATGGTCTTTGACATTTATATTTCCCTAATGGGGAAATATATTTCCCTGTTTAGGGTAGGTGTTGTAACTGTTTAAGAAAAAAATTAAAATCTCTATATCTAAGCTAGTAAATCAGTTTCGTAAATTTTATCAGACATCCTCCTCTGCCATGTAATTAATTCTTTACTGAGTGGGAGATTTATGTTTTGTAAGCCCCTACGTTTTAAAAATGAATTTGTACTGTACTGTAAGGCATTTTAATTTGTGCTTGCTCTGTTTGCTTTTTCTTCTTATGAATTAACCCATCACCACTCAGTACTAATGTAATTAACACTGGCTAGGACAGGAAGAAGCCCATGAACATTGCATGCATTTGTGGAGCTCACAAGCTGACAGCTATCCAGTAAGAGACTAAATTGAGAAGTCCTTCTTTTCTCTGCATTTCCTAATTGCATGGCAGCTGTTTTTTGTGAGTTTTTGGAGTATTTCATGCCTTGGGGTGATTAGGAAATGGCAGAGCTGTGGCTGCCCCAGGTGTTCCTTGCTTGGATGTTGCTGCTGCTAACTCCACACTCCTCAGAGAGAGGGGCTGGTCATGATGTGATTTAATCCTGAAAAATAGCATTTTTGTACTGATTTAGTATTGGTACAAAGTCAAATGCAGGAGGTGGGGTAATGTCGGTGTGACCAGGAACAGAATTTGTGTCTATCATGCAAATTTGACCAGAGCAGGCATTTTCTCAAGCACAAAGAGAGTTAAATGTGTTTTTTTTAATGTTTTCTAGAAGACAACATTATGTTAGGTACCAAATAACCTTTGTAATAATTCAGTAAGTTATAAAATAAAAGGCTTCAACTAAAATATTCTTACAAGCCGAGTAAGGAATCTAGTCAACCATTACTGACATTGATTCACTGACCTAGAAAATGACTTTAATGCACATATCAATTTACTTGCTGATTTCTTATATTACAGTGGATTTAATTTTTTTTTTTTTTTTTTTTTTGCAAAACTGTTACTGTTGAGAGCCCTTGTGGATGACAGATTATAAAATTCACTAAAATTTTCTTTACTAAATCAATTTTAGAGTTATTGTGGCCTCTTAGGTTAATTTTTTTTTTTCTTTTTTAAGTTCAACTTAGCTGTACAGATATGAGGGTATTTATATGGAGCCGATTAATTTTTTTCTTTGCCTTTTCAATACAGTTAATTTAACTGTGATTCTCATTCCAGATCAGTAAGGGATTCTTTGTGCAAGAGGACATACCTAAATATGATTTTAGGGAAGACAAAAAAATTTCCTAAGAAAGATGAAGTTTTCTAATTGAAAGTAATTGATGAATAAAGTTATTCTGTCAGCCTGTTGGACAGAAATTAGGCTTTTTTGTTAAAAAAGACAAAGACTTCAGCCCAGATGACACTGAAACTAATGCTAATATTCCTTGTGGAAATTCAGAAGTCACTTCTGAGTTCCTGGTTCTGCCACTGGCCTCACACTGGTGCCCCTGTCCTGTCCCTTTTTGTACTTTCTGAGAAGTCAGAATTTAATTGGCTTATGAGAGAGGAATAATGAATGCCTATATCTAAAAATATGTGTCATGAATGCCTAAAGTTATAGAATTTGGAAAATGGTGGTTTTTTTTGGCTGATCCCTATTGTTAAACCAAATTATTACCTTTAAGAGCAGTAAGGGCAAGAATTTCAGGCAAATATGATATTTAGGCTGAAGCTTTTTATTCGTAGACAACTGGAAATGACAGACTCCATGTTGAATTCTTACAAATGAAAGGGATCCAAAGGTCACAATAAAAAAAGAAACACATTCTAGAATAAGAACTTAGAGATTTTGAATAAGAGACTGTTCCTACCACCCACTGCTAAAGTGAGGTCAAGTGATGAAAAAATAAGGTTTCAAAAAGCAGTTTTTGAGGACAGCTAGAGAATTCAGGAATATAATTTCCTTTAAATTACCATAGAATCGTAGCAACAGAATGGTTTGGGCTTGAAGGGACCTTAAAGTTCATCCAGTTCCAACCCCCTGCCATGGGCAGGGATGCTTTTCACTGGACCAGGTTGCTCAAAACCCCACCCAGCCTGGCCTTGAACACTTCCAGGGACGGGGCATCCACAGCTTCTCTGGGCAACCTATTCCGTATTTTAAATTAATTTTTTAAAAATTTAAATTGTTCATGTCCTGAATCCCCTTAACAGTTTCCATTGTTGCAGTCTGTACAATCTGTTAGGGGTACGATGCTGAATTCAACTTGCATTTAGGCATTTCTAAATTTATATTGGCAGGGAAGTAGAAGGCCAAGGTATGAATGTATCTTTCTAATTTATATCCATGTATTAATCTAAGGCTCAATAGGACAACAGGGGAAGTTTAGGGGATGTTTTAAAGAACCCAGGTTTGTGTTTAGCTACACATGAGGAGCATGACATTTGTAAATAACCCTCTTAAGAGAGGACTGGAAAAAAAAATACAATCATTATACAGCACCACGCTCAGCAAAGCCACAGCAGCTTTTTCCTGTCTCTGCTGCTACATGGCACACATCCAGATATCTGCTGTACTAACATTTGCTCCTGGGAGGAGATGAAGAAAAAAGGGTCCATAAGGTTTCCATTGGCCTAGACAACTGAAACATCTGCTAGATTCATGAGCAGCTTGCTGGCCCAAGTCAGCAGGGAGAGCTGCTGCAGATCAGCACTGCCATATCAATGGATATTTCACAGACCACAGGGAGGAAAACAGAAAGTCAGGAGAGTAAGTGAATTTATTTCAAAGTACACCCAAGTCTAATGCAGTTCTGCATAGAGTGATATCTAAATTGCACAGAATTAGAGCCACATCTACAGTTGATCTGCATCTTCATTAGGGAAACAGGTACATGAAAAAATAGCAGGGTCCAATCCTAATCTTCTAATATCTGCTAATAGGAACAATTTACCTGGTTCCCAGATGAAATTTTGGCAAAAAGCAATCACCTGAGAAAACATCCTCTTCACTCAGAAGGTTGCAGAGGAAGAAGCCTCTTCTGTCTTTCTGAAATACAAATAGTGTTGTTGGAAGGGAAAGGTTCATTCTTTGTTGGGACACACCGCAGAGGGAAAGAGAGAGTGTTGAAGCAACAAGGGGAGAGGGCAGAGTGGGATACACATCCTTGTTTGGTGTAAACTGCCTTTCATTTCTGTAGGTCAAGCCTGGCTTCTGATGCCTGAAAGTGAAGTCTGGCCTAAGTAATTTTGTTGTTTATAGTTTGATGCTACTTAGGCTTGAAAAGGCTGCTAGAATTGTATAAAGCAGTTCTTCTCCAGACCAATTCCTGGCCTTATTTTATTGTGTAAACCAAAAGAAGGGGAAAACAACCCACCAAGTACAAAGTCAGTTTCAAAACAGTTGTTTTGTACTTGAACTTTCATGAGCTTAAACAGAACTGTGATCTCCCCTACACGAGAAAAAGAGTCAAACATCAAAGAAGGTCGATATCGACAGGGTGGAAGAAATTGTCAGTAGCAAAAACTTTGTGAATATACAGATGATCACAAGTGAAAAAGAGTTTATTAATCATTCTGACTTTTCCTTTGCGAGAATCAGAGCTGCTTTCTTCAGGGAACATTCCCAGCTGGCCAGGATGTGTTTAGGTATTGATCAACACAAGGTCATTAGGGGAAGTGCCTGTTCAGATCAAACCATCTGCACGTACCACATTCCCCACCTTTAAGACACTGTTTCTTTTGTGAGTTAAAACACAACTCTTCACGATAGTTTTTATATTTATGAAAGGGATTTTTTCAAAAGTAAGTTTAGCTTGTCCATATTTTGTTCCATTGACAGAATTCAAAGATCTGATTCCTGTATATTGATCTCTATTTACTGCTAGGATGGTTTTATCAGTACTATTTACAACTACAGAGCATTTAACTGAAAAACACCAGTGATGTAGTAATCAGAACAGATTAGTCTCTGACCAAAATCTGGTTTTTCCACCTTTGTTTTTTTCTTCATTTACCTTTGAGGATGACATGTCACCTGAAGCAAACTGAGCAGTGAAAGAGTTGGAAGTCCAGGTAGCAAAGGTTTATTTAGTGTACTTGTGCAATGACAGGTGGTTCTTATTCAGACTTGTTTCCAAACCAGAGGTGGTGAGATCAGTGTTTAAATATGTTGTTTTAGTATAATTAAAATATAATGAAATGAAAAGAAGTTAAATTCACAGAAAAAAGCTGGGGTTTATTAGCAATTTTATCACTGTTCTTCGTTCCCCTCTCCTGTGTGGGCCTTTATATAGAAATATGTACACGACATGTTTATTTCTCTTTTTTTAACAAGAACAAAGCTACTGTATGGGCAAATACTAAGGCAAACCTAGAACAGTTTTAATTTTCACTTTTGTTCCACTGTTCAATACAGTGAAAAGTTCAGGCTTCCATTTAAACACAGGAGGTTCCATTTGGTGAGTGAGCTCTTGCCATGCATGTTTATAACTAACAGTAAGGAGTGCAGTTATGGTGCATTTTGGGGGATTTCTGAATGCTTTTTGAGATCACAAACATTCAAACACCAGCTCTACTTGGAGCTGATTTGTATAGCTGCCTCTTCTCTGTCTTTTGACTTCTCTTTGAATGATATTTCAGAAGTTGGTGAGACAAAGTTAAAAGTGGAAGGATTTTAAACCTTGGTTGTGTTCTGCTCAGATAGGAAAAAAAATGGTCAAACAGAGAACAAAAATAAAGAGGTGTACAATAAGAAAGTCCTTGCCAGGTGGGTTACCTGCATGTTGGACTTCAAATAACAGAATTTGTCTTTAAGGATGAAGGAAGGAGGAAAAGTGTATTCCTGGAGAGATGCAAGTATATTTTCTTTTATAGAACTCAATAGCTGGAAAGCCTAAGAAAGCATTTTTTCCAATAAATACGAATTTTTTTTTTTGCAAATGAGAGAATGGAAGTTATGAAAGGGATTGTAGCAAAATGAGGAGAGGAAAAATGAATCAAATCTACTGATACAGTTTTTGTTCTTTGTGTAATTACCTTTCAGTGGAATGTTTGATTTGAAAAAAAATGAAAACCGAAGTATTTTGATTTTTTCTGAAGAAAAATTGTTTTCTTTTAATACTGTGTGAAAAGTTAATTTTTCTAATGATATCAGTCCATCTTTTCTTCTAGCCAAAATTTTCTTAATTACTTTGGTATTTCTTGTAATTTCCATCTTTTTATGCATTACTTATTTTCAATAAAAGTATTATTTTTCAAAATATTCTTCCCTCAGTATTAATGTTAAATGCTTTTATATACGCCCAGAGTATTTCAAACCAGGATTGAAATAGAGGAGAATTGTGGGAAAGGCTGTGGTTGGCCATCTGAATAACTGGGAAATTAGTAAAGGTATCTTTGGTTTTTGTTACAGATTAGGAATAGAAATACGGTGACAATGAGGCCCAGATCTTCCAAGAAATTAAAGTGTCCAGTTCTTACTCTTCGTATTAGGACTGGATGCTGTCCTGCTTTTAGAGAAAAAAGAATTTTCAGTTGGTTAAGGCACAAAGAATTGAGCATAATGCTTTAAAGTGACAGGTGACACAAAGCTCTGAGCATTATTTGCAATTATGAGAACCAGAAAATTCATCAGTTTGTTTCAACTTCTGTGGGAAGATGAGGTTCATTTCAATTATGTTTGGATTTTTAACTTCTTCAGGAATTCAGAGTGGTTGAAGAGAATACCTTTCAATAAATAATAACTGAATAAAATCACTGGATAGTCTTCTCCATTCACAAGCAAGTAATACCATGGTGATAGCCTGAAAAGAGTAAAAAATAGTCACTTATGCAAGGTTCCTAGGAAACAGCACTGTTTGTGCCTACTTTTTTTTTTTTCCCCTATTGTCTCTCTCATACTTTTTCTTGTTTATCATTGTGGAATAGTTTTACTTCAAGATGTTGTTTTTTCTTTTTTTTTTTCAATTTATATCTGCAATCTTTTTCACTGTAATATAGTCCAAATTAATAATATTTGAGTTAGCTGTTGGTTTGGAAACATACATTCGAAACATGGAGTGAAGGAAGGAAGAAGAGGCTTCTTCCTTTTCTATTTTCCCTGTCAGATGTAAATTTCATAGTCTGAAATCAGAGGCTGTACTGGTGCACTCTTGTCCTTTGCCTTTGCATTATTTTAGTATTGCTAAAACATTTAAAAAGGCTCAGTGACCTTGAATGCACAGTCTGGGGTTAACAGTTATTCTCTGCATTATTCCTTCTCTCTCTCCTAAACCTGTCATTCTGTAGGAAGTTTCTGCAGTGTTCTCATTAATTCCAATGTTCTCTGCAAGAGGTTTTGTTACTGGTGTATGTAACAGTTAATAGAGGACACAATTTTGTTTGGTTGTTTTTTTTAATCTTTTTTTTAAAATGATGTTTCTTCAGTGAGCAAACTATTTACAGGATATTCTGTCTGGGCATAAACTAAAAAAGTATTTACAATCCAGATATGGGACTAAATTACTGCTATTTAAAACAGCAAGTTCAGAAAGGTGAATCCATTCAGTCAAGGACTCTGTGCATCAAATAATGCTCAGGCAGGTTTTTTTGTTCTTTAAAAACGCTGTGTGAATGCATTTTTACATGCAAGCACATTGCTTTATTTTCTTTTAGAATAAAGCAGAGCAGGTAGTTATGCATCAAGAGTTAAACTGTCTTTTTTAATCTGTCATCAATGTTTTTACCACGCTCTTAAGACTGCTCTAAAAAAAAAAAATATAAAAATAGTAGAGGCAACAACTTGCCTCAAATTTTCTTCCTTCAGAATTTCCAGGACACTAACCTTCAATCTTTTACCCATGCTGACAAAACAGAGAAGCAGATTCATTCCCATTGCAAAGTCAGAAGAAGCTCACAGTTGCACAGTGCAGCAGATCTCTGTTTATGCCTGCTGAAATGAAGTTCACAATATCATTGCTCTTTAAATTAGGTAAAGACAAGCTAATAACACTTTGTCTCCTTGGAGAGATGTTTGCATTATTTCATGTATAAATTAAGTGAGAAAGCCAGGAAAGTGATTCAGTATATTAGATATTTCATCATAATGGCTTTTCTTTTCCTAATGTTTTAGTTTCTTTACTAAGAAAGAAGACCAAAATTAATGTAGTCTCCCTACAGATGCAGGCTGCTATTTGAAGCAGTAAACTGCTTGCCCTCTCACCCAAGTATTTATTTTTTTTTTAGAGCCTGGTCCTGTTAAAATCAAGATTAAAAATCAGACTGTTTTGAAAAATAATTTGCTCAAGTTTGGTGGGTTGTTTTCTTCCTCTGCTAAACCTTTGCATTTTTATGGGCTCAGGTTTTGGCTGACACCATTCTATAGTGGTATGAAATAAAAAGCCCATGGCTTTGTGGTTCCATGCAAGACTGGAAAGGATAAATCTCTCTGCTATAGAACTGTAGACTCTACTTTTTCCCTGTTACATGCTAATAAACTTAATTTACCTCACAGGGACAGTGGTCAGCCAGGCTCTCAAAAGTAGAGCCAATGTGGCAAAACATGGATAATTCACGGCTGTCTCTCTCACCTCTTTTCCAGGCTATCCTCTCTGCCCAAAACCATTTTTTGTGGTTCTCTGGTGCACAGTGACATTAGTAGACAAAGCTTGCTGCACTGATACTGTGAAATGCTCTTAATTTGTGACATAACTGTTTACTTTACAAAAAGAGACCTTTGCAGAAGCAAAAGTAAGGAGAGGATTATGTTTTCTCAGTACTTACAGCCAGCTAGTCATATTTATAATTAGCCTGGTAAATTGATTAGAAGGTATCACCTAAGCATCAAGTGGAAGTTTTGAACTCATTAAAGAGCTTTCATTGTAATTGCAAAAAGTTAAAAAAAACCAAACAAAACAAAAAAACGGCAAAAACAACCAAAAACCAAAAGCAAAGCCACAAAACCAAGCAAAAAAACCTAACCCAAACATAAACAGAAAAACATGAGATGAACTCACATGATGAATGTTTACAAACTGGACCAAATAATGGTAATTATTCTACATAGACTTGTCACACACTGAGATAAAAATCAGTGTTAAATGTAAAAGCAGTTTAGCCATGATTTCTGGGTGGGAAAAAGGGGGAAAAAAAGCCTTTCTTGACAGGAAACAGCTTGTGGCTAATGAGATATGAATATTGGTCCTCCACAAAGCATTGCAGAAACAACCTGTGGTAGAATATTCTTAACCATAGCTCCATCTAGTCCAGAAAGTTGAAATAATGTTGCTAACAAAGCTTCTAAAATGAGCAGAGGGGCTGGGGTACAGCATGATGACAATGATGTCTCGATGCAGGTGCCTTTCTGCAGTAATTGTTGTAATTTACCTTTGCATAAGCTCGTAGTGTTTTCCTTGTCAGATGCAAGGGAATTATTAATGTAGGACATCAGTTGTGGTTTTTAGGGTTTTTTTAAAACTCTTTATTAGTGTACTCCATACAGGCAATAAAATTCTTTGTCCTCCCTCTAGATTTGATTTTGGAACAGAATGTAATTTTATATACTTCAGTGGAACTTTAGTGGATATATATATATATTTATGTGTTTGATTGACTTGACCTGCTGGTGGAGGTTCGAAATGTCATTCATTCCCAGCCATTTGTTGGGAGCACAGCAAATAAGCTGGATGGGTAGCCCTGTCTTTAGGATGGTTAGCATCCGAGTCACATTTATTATCTCAATTATACCTGTCAATCACCTCAATTAATAGTAAAGTAGGAAATAAATTGTCCTGAACTAACCTAAAAAAGCTGTGTTCTGTGCAGTGAAATATAGGGCTGTATAAATAGGAGGAGAAGTGGAAGGGTGCCTGAGGAAAAACACCAGCCCCATGGTAAACCTTCAGCAGTCACTCCTGGGTCTGACCCTGGGGCCAAGGAACTCTTTTAAGTGGGCAAACAATACCCAAAAACTGGCAGAGAAGTGGCATCCATCACCTTTGTGTTTCTGCTTCCTGTGACTGCAGCTGTGGGGCTTGCAGGTTTGGGCTGCACCCTTCAGAGAGGAGAGGACACAGGGAAGAGGGCACAGAGAAGAGCCACAGGCTAATTAAAGGATTAGAAAAATGTGATTTCTGCAGAAAGACTTAGGAGCTCAATTTATTTAGATTATCAAAAGGAGGGTTAATGGGTGATACGATCACAGTCTTTAAGTGCCTACAAGAGAAATTTGATAAGAGAGAGCTCTTCAGAGCAGGGGAAAAGATACAAGAGCCAGAGGAAGCTGGGTGCTACAGCAAGATAAATTCAGAGCAGGACTAAATTTTGTGGTTTTGTTTGAACAATGATGACTGTTGCTCTCTGAAATAAGTTACTGAAGGGTCCACTAAATTTTCCATTACTAGACTTGTTAAGTCAAGATGGAATGCTTTTGTAAGAGGACATTAACAGGAACAAGGCCTCTCCCACAAAATATTTTCAGATCTTCAAGAACCAGAAGGAATCTTTAGTAGCATAAACCACTTCTTTGACACTTTTACTGCAGTAAAAGGGCAAGATGGTGTTGCTTTCTTCAGTGTTCACCTGTCTCATACAGGGCTTTACAACCTTGTCCTGTCCTTCCAGCCCTACTTCAGTGTTCCAAGTTAGATGCAAACAGTAAAGTAAATCTCATAAGTTTTTCTTTTCCTTAGTTTTCCCATCACTTGCTAATATTTTTTGTCTTTATTAAGGGCTGTGCAGTATGAATGGGTAATCATTTGGAGTTGGTTTTGTATGGTTTTCTCTGTCCTGTGAAGACTCCCTTCTTTCTTCTCAGGCTACTTTCCATCTTAAATTTTCTCTCATTTTCTCTGTACCTCCTTTTCTAGTCCAGACTTCCCAAGAAGCTCTGTGCATCTTCTCCAGAACCATACAGATTCTCTGCTGGCAAGAGATAAGATGATTTTTTTTTAATCTTATTTTTATATTCTAAATTAACTCATGTTTCCAAATCATCAGCAACCACTAGGGTGGCCAGAGAAAAGAAAATCCTTCTGACCCATTCAGGTTATGGCATCTACATTTTCCATTTTGATGGTTGATCAGAATAGTTTACTTCCTGACCAGAGATGAGTCTGTGACTTGGCAGTGGTTAACAAATGACAGAGTGCATGTACACTGACACCTTTGTGATAAGAGATGTAATATCAGACAGAGAATACAGGGTAATTATGGGGAGATCTCCTAAACTGTGTTAATAGGGTCCTAAATCATTACAGCAGGTTCTTTATTAAACTACCTCCCATTGTAGTGCTTTAATGTGACAGATTTCACTGTGCTAATCTCTGGCACTAGGTTCTGTGGTTCTGTTTAATGCTTCTTGTAGGCAAAAAGTGTTTTAGCCCACATAGCCTCCTATTCACAGCTCATACTTTGGAAGCTTATTTCTTTGGTAAGTTGCCTGTAATTTAGTGGAAGTAATAAGAGGCTGTGTGCATTTTTTCTGGGTTTAAAAAAATTCTAATTTAAATGATAAACAATTTATGCAATATCTTGAGGTTCCTTGACACATTGGAATTGAAAGAGGAGAAATGGAAGGAAATGGCAAATCTTTTCTGTTTTCTTTTTTTTTTTCATCCTTGTTTATTATTTTTCTCTCATCATATATTTCTCAATGTGTGATTTTCAAGAAGCAGGGTTTGATTAATGAAGTGTCAGACACAGAGGATATCATGAGAATTTTGGCATTTATTATTTGCAGCATTCAAATTAGCTATGATATTTTTAGTATTCCTTATTTTTTATTTACTATATCTGTTATCCTGTTGATAGTAAATACCCTCTTAGAGTAAATATCAGTACATGGTAAATCTTGATCTTTAGACAGCTGTATTTGATATTTATACAAAAAATTATACTAGTTGCTCAGATCTGCATTTTGATGGAAATATTTTATTTATTTATTTCACTGATGTGGGTGATTTTGTTCCATGTGTAAGGCTATTGGGATTATTTTGCATAGGGAAATCTAAATCTGGCTAGAATTATGCTTTTGGCAATATCATTATATAAATATCCTACATTCTATTTTATACAAATAGAGATTCAGTTGTTAATATTTTATTTAGTACTTCCTTACTCTGGTCATCTGCAAGCCTGTGTCCTAGATAATAGATTTTCATATCATCATGCTTTTATACAGAAGACATAACTCAGTTTCACTTAGTTGGGAACAAGTCTGATGAGAGCCACTAAAATAGGATGTTTCTCTGAAAGTTTTATGCTGGGTTTGTGGTTCTGGATTGTATCATTAATGGATACTGTATATATTATTTCCTTGATGTGCTTGTGACACGTCTATGAGCTTGTTCCCTCCTGTAGGACTGTAGAGAGGTTTTTAATTTCTGACACATCCCACTTGAGTGTCAATCTTGGCATTATACTTTTTATGCAAGCATCTCTACCTACTCTTCAGTGCTTCTTTTAATAAAACCTTTTAACAAAAAGAGGAGAAGAAAGAAGCATATATTTCATTTGAGTATTAGGTTGTCTTTCTTTTGCATTGTATCCTTAAATAAATAATGTATCTCCTAGATAACAATCATATGTTCAATGATGTGTCTTGCTTATTATTGAAGATTTTTTTCTTTCCCCACCCATGTTAAAAAACACTTCCATGGTTTTTTTCTTCGCTGCCTTCTTTCAGTGCTGTTTGACGAGGGGTGTGCTCTCCTCACTCTACATAAACACTTTAGCCTTACCATGCTATTGGAAATGCGTGTGATTCAGGGACCTGACTGATACTGCTCCTGCATTGTGTAGAGGCATTTGCAAATCTTCCCAGTGACTTTTCAGCAAGCACTTAATGTGATTCATAATGCTCTGGGATGGAATCACAGATGTGAAAGAGACCTACTACATCATCTCTTCCATTTTCATATGACATCAGGTTATATTCCCCCAACAGAGCGTGCATCAAGTGTTAGATTCACACTACATTTGTTGTCCAACAACTTTCCACACCTGACACAGAAAGCATCATCCTGAGAGGCCTTTAAAATGCATAAAAAAGAAACAGGGAGTCAAGGTTGCCCCATCCCTCTCTGTTAAAAACTGTGGATTTTGATATTATTCTTTCAGTTTCATCATGTTTCAGCAATGGTTTAACTGTATTGGCTGCACTGAGTTTTCTTTGGTATGTCTGAGGAGACAAAACTGCAGAGTATTTCTTTGGAACTAAATAGTATGACATACAGAGGGGGAAAAGAAGAGGGGGGAAACCCTTATTTCTTAAGTCATCTAACTGTTTCTCAGATGCGGGGAATATGTTGTAAATGCAGTTTTAAAAAATTTATTGTACTACCTATCTTTGGTCAGACTAGACCACATTGAATTCCGAGTCTATCATCTGTGGGAAGCTGCAGTAATAACTTCAATCCTGCAACTTAATTTTTTTTTTTTTTTT